>CAUYRH010115241.1:0-24359 GCA_963574655.1 Perodicticus potto | reverse complement strand
CAGGAAACGAATGAATACAGTCCCTTCTGCCGGGGGCAAGGTGAATGAGTGTATCAATAAAGGGTGAGATCACACTTGTGGTGCATATTTGAAGGGTCAGGAGAAAACTTCTAAATACGGATCAAAAATGTTTTCACATAGTAAATGAGAAAATCTCATGAATGTCATATCAATCAGGTTGATAAAAATATCTCCGATTGTATGTGAAGCCCACACACTGTACCCCATGACTGAATTATTGTACACAGCTATGACTCAATAAAAAAAAAAAATGAATCCTGTTCTTTGTTTCAGGGGAGCTAACACCAAGCTCTGGTCCCTCTTCTCTGTTACAAGAAAGATTTTTTTCCTTTTCCCTATTTAACTTTGTCAGTATAATTTTTCCTTTGGCAGTCGGGAAGACATGAGTAGAGATGGCAGATTCAGGAGAGTGAAGAGATAGTCAATGGAATGGAGTTTCTAAACAAAAGAAGATAAAAGTTACCTGGAGAGATTGCTTTAGCCTAGGAACAGCCATCCCATTGTTTCCAATCTACAGAATAGTCTTACAAATGGCGCACACTGAAGCATTTTGGCTTTCTCTTTTGGAGTAGATAATGACACTTTTATTTTTTTCTCAAGAAAGTGGCTGAAGGGCAGCGTGACTGTTAAGTCACCTGACATAAAGACGTCCCTGCACACACAGCATGCTGACCCTACTGCTTGTTTCTTGCTTGACCACCTTAGCTTGTTTTTTTTTTTTTTAAGTGTTTATTTTGCAGAACTGAAAGAGCACTAATGACCAGAATAGGGCATATAACCCCACAGCATCCTCCAGACTACACTCTGAGAAGAGAGATAAAACCAGCCCAACCAAAACTAAACGCTCTGGGAAACAACCACCTTTCATTGTCATTTCACATCAACAACTGCTCTGGAAAACAATCGTCTTTTGTTACCTTTTTGTAATGACTGCTCTCCTCTTTACTACTCTAATAAAAGCCCAAGCAACTCATTCTCAGGGCCAGCGTGATCCTTCCCTTCCACCTATGCTCCTTCCTCCCTCAAAAGTAAAACAAACTTCTTCCTTCAAAACCTATCTTAATCTTTGAGTTAAGAATTCTTTCGCAGCCCATGGGACAAGCTGCTTTCATAGTGTCTATTTTGATAGCTTTATATTAGATATCTAAACTAATAGCACATTTGTTAAATTTTTAGTCAATTATCCTATGTAATTTTTACTACTATTGTATCTCACTTTAATGATATCAGGAGATATCCTATATGCAATTTTTGCTACTATCATATATCTCTTTAGATGATATTAGGAGTCGCAATAATTGATTTTTCAACATTTTTACCTAGACGGACGTTGTGGTGTGCACCTGTAGTTCAGCTACTCAGGAGGCTGAGGCAAGAGAATCTCCTAAGCCCAAGAGCTGTAAGTTGCTCTGAGCTGTGATGCCACAGCACTCTACTGAGAGCAACAGAGTGAGACTCTGTCTCTAAAAAATAAAAAATAAAAAAAAATTTAATTAAATTTGATTATTTCATAGCAATTCTTACATAGGCCTGGTTAGTGTGTATTTCGTTGACTAGAACTCTTACTTTTAGTTGAAACATCATAAACGTTCACAAACTTAGGCACCAACTCCATTATATTTCTGACTAGCAAACAAAATCTTTAATTGAATTTAATGTTAGGTTCTTTATCCATCAGTTATAAAAGACTTACTCATTTAGAAAACATTTCCACTCATTAAAAGGAGAAATTTTCTAATAATTAGACTTTCCTGAAATGGAATTATTTGCTTTTCAAAGGAATAAAATCTCTGTACATATAAGTTTTTATGCATTTAGGGAAAGATCAAGATATATGGTAAGCCCCCACTTATCTTCTGTGGGTTTTTGGAAACTATGGCTTTGAATGGAATGATGTATAGCAAGAGCTTCAAAATGTCATTTCATTCTACACCATTTTGTTATGACATTGATAAGAAAAAGACAGTTGTGTTATATATTTTGCTTAGCGCCAGTTTCTAAGAACCTATGGCAATGTTAAGCAAGGGCTTCCTCTGGTAGAGTGTCCCTTACATTGGCACTGGTTTTGGTATGTTCTAAGTTTGTGGATTGAACATATTACCTAATTTTTTCAGGCTTCAGTTTATAATTAACTTATTGAAATGTGGTTAAGCTCAAATAAGCTAACATACACCTTGTTTTAAGTCACATAAACAAATGTATGAGCAGTCAGTATTTTATCAGTAGTTATTATTATAAGTTTATTATTTGCAAATAGACGATTTCATGTGACAATGTTAAGCAATATCCCAATTATGATATCTAGCTTTCAAAGGATGAATCCTGCTTATTCCTAACCATGCTTGATGCCAGACACTCAGTATGGGAAGGTGCTGCTGTCAAGTATTTTCCCCCAACTTCTTTTTCTAGTGTTTTCTGTAACGGGGTTCTCAGAGTTGCTGGGGTCTGCCATCAGCGGATATTCCTACTCTTCTACGTGAGTACCTCAGAGTTGAGTAGAAGCAAGAGGTGGTCACGTTGCTTCCAGAACTTTCCCATGATAGTGAAATTGCTCCCTACTGGCAACAAGAGTTTATAAAAACAATGATGGCTTCATGTGCTCCGATAAAGTTTTAACTTTGCAATACACCACAATATCTAATTAATTGAATTTCCCTGCTGTGTCTTTGAGTTAGAAATATGTGACTTTGGCAGGAAAATATTATTGATGATTTACCTTCTTTTAGAGTTAAAAGCACCACATTCCTAAAATATTTCTACTGAAACTATATACTCTTTTCACAAAATGTGTTAGAACATTCAAAAAAATAGGAATTGAGAGATTGTAGCCTCATGAAAAGCTGGGTAGTTAATTTGAAACAGAAAATAGTATTGAAAAAGATAATTTAGTAAGGATGAGGAAAATAACTTGCTGAAGACAGAGTCTAAGGGGCCATTCTGTTCTTCAAGTGGAAGGTAGCAACAAAAATTAATTACTCTGTGGAGATACAGGTGCATTAGGGGACATATTTTAAAATTGAAACTTACAGCTATATTTAAAATCTACAAGTAAGGACCAATTGTCTTACCCTTTTCCATTCTTTTCCATTCTTCTTTGGCTTTAGATTTTGTCTAGAATTTGTATACTTGGATGGCTTGGCTATTAAAATCATTAGAATTAAAAATTGAAATTTCACACCAGAACTGTGTTGAGGTAAATTTGGCTACATATCTCTAATGTCATTATTTATAGGTTATGTATGGCTATGAGCTTTTACAGGTACCATATTCTTTCTTGCAAATGAGTCATCAAGTGTAGCCAGGAACCTATTTCAATGGTATTGCCTTCTACTCTCCCCGTATATTTCTTTGGGGTTGTAACAAGTGTATCACGTCACATCTTGAAGGGCATTGTTAGCATTCTAAGATAACAAATTCAGGTAGTTTTCTAAGTTTTTATTTTATTTTTTGCAGTTTTTAGCCGGGGTTGAGTTTGAACCCACCACCTCTAGTATATGGGGCCGGTGCCCTCCTCCTTGAGCCACAGGTGCCACCCTGTTTTCCAAGTTTTTAAAAGAAACAAATAAAAACCTTAATATTGATGAGTTTTATGAAGAAAAGTTAAATGTTACAGATTAGATTTGAGTTATCAGATCTTGCATTTGACATCAGTTATCTACATGTTTTCCCTTCTTCTTCTGTGTAGATAGCACGTTCACCTAAATGTGTTTTAATTTTTGTAATATACAATTGTATATCCAGTGAGTATCATTTCCTAATTTGTAATGTTATTAATTCTTTCATCATTACTGATTCTTATTTCTCATTTAATCAAAAACTCAAGTAACCTCAGAATCAGAGACTCTTAAAGTTAAGAATAATTAATATTGATATTAAGTAAATAATTTCTTATTCCAATGAAATAACATTTTAATCCCATTTCTGTTGTGTTATGAATCTATTCTGGTAGGTATTTCATAGCCTATTTTCAAAAATATATTCTAGGCCTACTTTTTTCTGTATTTAAATGCATGATCGAATCATTCTACAAGTATACAATCACTTTAAAACTTTTTGTTATGCTAATTTAAGACATTACTTTTTTATTTAAATTGTGTAATTTGATACCAAACAACCTTCCTCTTTTTTTTTAATTAGGGAGGAAAACTAATCAAGGATATAGAAGAGAATTCAAATTAGAACATGGTACTCAAAAAATTTTTAAACATTTTTAAATGAAGGCACAAATTTCAATCCAGTTCACTAAATGGTCTCGTGAGTGTTGAAAGAGTCATCTCATATTAGTTAAGAGAGGGAAGGAGTATTATGGGAAGACTCCTGAATATGCAAATTACCCAGTGTTAATTAGCTCCATCAGCCATATATTTTAAGTTTAAGTGTTAGAACTTAGTTAAGGCAATAAGACCAAATCAGGTCTCAGTAATTTACATTTTTATAGTTCTTCCTAAAGCAATCTGGAATTGACTGTTATTGCCAAGAGAGGGCATCAACCAGTATGTAAAAGGCCCTGCACCCTAGGCTGCGAGCTTAAGAACCATCCCACATCAATTATCAAGATTTCAACTTCCAATGATATTTTTATTTTGCCATTTCACTATCTTAATAAATCATATTCTTTTCTATGTTGTTAAACTATGGTAAATAGGATCTCTGAAATCGTGCGATGACAACAGTATTATTTCATTTTCTTTTGAATGCATTTGTTTTCTCTATTTTCATTTTCATCCTTTTTTTCTCCTTAAGGCACAAACCAAAGTCTCCTTTACAAGCATTTTACTCAGCCCCAACATTATGGCAAACAGAGTCAGGACTGAAGGTTGGCACCTGTGGCTCAACAGGCTCAGGCACCAGCCATGTACACCTGAGCTGGCAGGTTCCAATCCAGCCCGGGCCGCCAAACAACAATGTCGGCTGCAACCAAAACATGACCGGGCATTGTGGCAGGCGCCTGTAGTCCCAGCTACTTGGGAGGGGAGGCAAAAGACTCACTTGAGCCCAGGAATTGGAGGTTGCTGTGAGCTGTGATGCCACAGCACTCTACCCAGGGTGACAGCTTGAGGCTCTGTCTCAAAAAAAAAAAAAAAAAATGTGTCCTTATATTTGTTTTTTAGAATTGTTGCTCAAAAGTTCACACTTAGTCATCTCTGAAAGGATATTGTTCTGTACAAGAGAGTTTGACATCACTAAAATGTAGATTTTATTCCTCCCTTTCATTATTTCAAGGATTTAGGGAAAATGTACTTGAAGAGATTTATTTCAGGAAGGTAAGAAATTATGCCTATTTAGCCCTGCTGCATGATTGTGGAAGCCTCATTTTCTACTAGGAAATCCTGCTGATGATACCGGGCTAATTACCAGCAATTATCTGCCTTGGAGGAAGAGTGTTAAGAGGCTGTACTCTCTGCTCTTTTCCAGAGAGTTGACTTCCAGGAAGGTAGGCCTCAGGTGGAAATTTCAAAGGATGAATTTTCATAAACTCTATATTGAAAAGGCTTATTTCAGCTCACATACTTTCACCATACTTTATAAAACAGATTCCTTACTTCCAAGGCCCCTAAAATATAGCGTAATGTCCCACACATCCAGTCCAACTGGCTTCTGATGGAATACAGTTGTGCCAAGTGGCTTTTGTAGCAATGGACTGCACGGATGTATCAATTGTCAAAAAGGTAATGAGGTCGCTGGAACCACAATTCAAAACTGATATGGAAGAAGAATTAGCAATAAGCCACGATTTCAATACGTGGCACTGTGCAGATTGTGGGTTATTCTATTTCAGGAAATTTCCTTTCGGGGAGCACATTTAAAGCCGTAAGACAGAGACCGTTGCTACTCTTCGTGACATGTCAGAGTTTTCAACGTTGTAGTCCTCTTATTTCCTAAGCAGGGATTCTTTTTTAATTAGCGGCCCAGATTACCATTTCATCTGATTCTTTCCTAATAAGTACCACTATTCTTCATTTTACAAAGGTAGGGCAGGCAGTTGGAAGCCTCCTAAGGGGTCTCACAAAACTGACAGTGCAGAGAGAGAATGTGAGCTAGAGGCTGTCCATTAGGACGGCAAACTGCAGGGACTGGAAACTTTGCCACTTTCGTCTGCTTTGGTAACTGGGAAGAGAAGGCATTTCTATCTATATCAAATCATACATAAATTAGCCACTTGCTACTCTACAGCAAGTTTCCGTAATCAACTGCAAATTATTAACTTTATAATGGGCTTAGGGCGGCTCCTGTGGCTCAAAGGAGTAGGGTGCCGGCCTCATATATCAGAGGTGGTGGGTTCAAACCCAGCCAAAAACTGCAAAAAATAAATAAAATAAAATAAAATAGGCTCAGGGTTTTTGCCTAATCATAAAGAAAACAGTCATATCTCCCCATAATGACAGTTAAATTAATAATCCAACCGTTTCTTTTAAGAAATATTTTATCACAAATGTTGTATCTGAGTGTCAGCAAGTTCTTGAATTAAAAAGAAGCACTGATGTAGGAGAGGAGACTCTGAGTACCAACCAGTCTAAAAATTCAGTGACAGCGTTTTGGAGCAACATTTGCATCTTGTTCTCTGAACAACAGAGGTTTTTGAATAGGAGTAATAAGTTTTTACATAATCTAAGAAAGCCTTAAGGATTTTTATAAACTGCTTTTAAAATAGTTTGCCTGTAAATAGGATAGCATTGTTTGTAAAACAGGTGAATGTTTTCTAAAATAATTAAAATAGAGAGGAACTATGAGAATCTAATTACTCCATTCCCTTGTAAGTACTATGAGCCAGTTCCTAAATTTTTTCCCCTTGCTAGTCTCAGAGCCTAAGACATAAGTGATTTTTTCTTATAAATCTCTTTCTGTTTGGAAGAACAAATATTACTGCCACTAATATACTGATTTCTGTCAAAAGGCGGCCTGCTTTTTTCTAAATTTTCTAGAGTTGCTCTTTCAATTCATTTTAGACTGTGATTTAACTGTGTCATCTTTAGCTTAGAAAATAATTTTCAGTATAAAATTCTCTATGAGCATAAAGCTTTAAATTTGACCTACGTGCTAACACCAACATTTAAATTTGAGGTTTTGAGATGATTTCAAGTATTGTCCAAGCACATTCTCTCCACCTCATTTCACGGGCTTGTATAATAAGTACTTGAATACAAGTCACAAATTCTAAATTCAGTTAGAGGCTGAATTCATTCCTTCTTTGCATATAATACAAAGCAAGGATCCATGGTCTGATCTGTGGAGGTCAACAAGTGCTATAACTTCCAACATAGAGTCTTGAATGGCAAAGAAGGACTCAACAATTCCCTCTTTTCATTTATAGCCTTTTCCAAAAGCTCCTTTATTATTTCCATCACTTCCACTACTTTAGACTTCAACACTAGAACTAACATTTGACAATTGATAGTTCTTTTCTGGGGCCAGTAATGGCTTGCAAACTATCAGCCTTCATATCTATCCTAAGTGAGTCCTTACTGTTTATTTGCAAATCCTGTGCTGTTTTGATTCTCCCACAGAGTTAGATCCTAGGATAAGGATGACTGTGTAAATAACTTAGGAGCCAAGTGAAGGAAACCATGGATAAGTAAATGGAGAACTGTGTGAGATAGGGAAGGGAAGGCAACCCATGAAGTGTGCATGATTTACAATCGTTTTGTATTGATTGATTGATTGATTTAAAACACATCTAGTTCTGTTGCCTGGCTAGAATGCATGATCAGAGCTCACTGCAGCCTGGAACTCCTGGGCTCAAGTGATCCTCCAGCCTCCAAAAGTGCTGGGGTGATAGTCCTGAGCCACTGCACCAGGCTGCTGCTGCTTCTTTGTTTTGTTTAATTGCCATATTGTAAGTGTGCGCATTTTGTATGAACTTGTATGGTACTATCTGGCGTTTCAGTACATATATATGTTGTGCTATAGGTGTCTAGTTCACTGGGAGGTCTAGTTTCAAGGTGGAATCCTGCAGGAGCAACTTAGGTTGAGGGAGTGGGGAGTGGCAAGTGCAAGAAGGCTTTGCCTCTAAGCCGTGCAGCTGCATGAACTCCTGGCAACTCTAAACTGGACTGGGGACTCTCTTGTAGCAAGACCCTGTGATTTCTGTGGCAGCAATGGGGATGTCTGAGGAACAAGCCCCTTTGGCTATAAGCTCATCCTGGTAAGGCAGAGTCTGCTGCAGAGGCAGGGGAACTCACTCACCTCTCTGCGGTGCTATGCTGGGCTTCTGGACTCCATAGGGATTTTGCTACTGCCTTGGGGCTCTCCAGCTTGCTTCTTTAGTCACTCCAGTTGAAATATAATTTTTATTCCTGTTTTGATTTTTTTTTTTTTTGGAGACAGAGTCTCACTGTGTCACCCACGGAGGAGTACTGTGGCATCACAGCTCACAGCAATCTCCAGCTCTTGGGCTTAGGTGTTTCTCTTGCCTCAGCCTCCAGAGTAGTTGGGACTATAGGCACCACCACCACGCCTGGCTATTTTTTTGTTGTAGTTTGGCCGGGGCCAGGTTTGAACCCGTCACCCTCAGTGTATGGGGCCAGCACCCCACCCACTGAGCCACATGTGCCGCCCATCCTGTTTTGGTCTCTTTTTGTGGCGGGGAGGGATGACCACAAAGCAACTCTAGTCAGCCGTCTTGCTGACATTACCTGCCCCACAAGTGTGCATTATTAAACTAGATAACACGGTGGTGTAACAAGAACTACATCCCATAGGAAAACTCTCATAAGTAGTGCAAAATACATATCTTGAAATTGTTCACCCAAGAGATGAGAGTGTTGGGGTATTTCTACACCAACTTCCCAACAGCCATTGGTTGAGGGGTAATTGGGGAACCATGAGAGATTCTCCATCTAATCATGAACACATGGAGGCCTAGGCACTGGAAGTTTAGGCAGAAGAGGGAGTGTGCCCAAAAGTTTGGGGAAGGCCCCATAAGTGTGTGAGATCTGAAGCTGCCACTACTCCCTAGGAAGTGATATAATTTCCTTCTACATTCGAGCATTTTATGCATTTTTAATATGCAATCTCTTTGGACCTTCTTAATGTCTAGGTTTTACAGGCATGGCTATCTTCCTTCTGTACTTTTCTTTGGCAGGATCCTAAGGTATCAATTATCTGTTCCCCAAAGATGACTTCCTAAATTATATCAATGCCTCATCTTAAATGACATTGTCTGGATGACACTTTCTCTCATCAATAGACCCCTGTTTTTTCAGCCTGCAAAGAACTTTGCTATATTTCTTTCGTATAGGCAATTCTTGACTGTGATTTCTGAAACAGATCCATCTTAAATATAAATAATATGAGCTCATTTTCTTGGAAACAAATTTATTTTTAGAAATAACAATGTAACTTTCAGTACTTATCATAAACAAACATTTAAGCACATTAATTGTTTAGAATAAAAAAAATCTTTGTAGTACATTTTCACAGTACTTTTCAGGTTTTCGTGTTTTGATGTTTACTAGTGCTGTTACACGTGTCTTCTGGTTTTTAATTATGTAAATAAAGTAGAGTAAGTTGTTGAAAAATTGAATGCATAATAATACAAGAAAGAAATTTAAAATCACTTGAAACCTTAGTAAATAGGTATTACTGTCATTAATGTGTTCAATCACCACAATGTTATGTAGCTATCGAAGTGCTTAGTCACATGCATTTAAATAATTGACATATGTGGTCTAATATCCCATGTGCTTTTTTGATGCCATATTTCAAATATGCTGTTTTCTCACTCTCAAGATACAAATTATAAAATGTATTTATCCATACGCAGATTCCAAACTTATTTCCACTCTATCATAAATGGTATCCTATTGCAATTGTGTTTTCTAACGGCATAATTCTGATAACACAACTAGTTTTGTATACAACTGTGCTTTGCTTAACAATGAAGATACATTCCGAGAAATGCACCATTAAGAGATTTAATTATTGCATGAATATCCAGAGTGTACGTCCACAACCCTAGATGGTATAGCCTGCTACACACCTAGGGGATATGGTACAGCCTATTCCTGTTTTAAATACTGTAGGTAATCGTAACACAATAGCAAGTATTTGTGTATGGAAACATGTCTAATTTTAGAAGAGGTACAGTAAAAAGACAGTATAACAGGGAACTTACCTATGTAATATACCTATAGGGAAGTTATCACGAAAGGAGCTTGCAAGACTAGAAGTTGTTCTGGGTGAGTCAGTGGGTGAGAGGAGAGTGACTATGAACGCCAGGACACTACCGTACGCTCCTCCAGACTTTATAAACATTGTACATTTATGCAACATGAAATTTATAATTTTTTTCCTCACTTCAATAATACATTAACCTTACTGTCACATTTTTAGCTTATAAACATCTTTTTTTTTAACTTTTCAACTCTCATAATAACAGTTAGCTTAAAACACAAACACCTTGTAAAGCTGTACAAAATTTTGTCCTTCGTAACCTTATCCTATAAGATTTTTTTACTTTTAAAATTTTCAACTTTTTTTTCTTGCTTTTACAGCTTTTGCTGTTTAAAAAAATAAGATGCAAACATGAACATTAGCCTCGGCCTGCACAGGATTGAGATCATGGAGGACCCTGTCTTCCTATCTCCACATGTGGCCCCCAGGAAACTCTTCAGGACAATACGACTTATGAAGCTGTCTTCTCCTGTGATCAAAATGCTTTTGGGGGGAATACCTCCTGAAGAAATTGCATGAGGCTGTTTTACAGTTAACTTTATTTTTTTTTTTATAAGTGGAAGGAGTACATTCTAAAATAAAGATAAAAAATGTATAGTATAATGAACACATAAACCAACTGACAATGAAATAGCCTTGTTTATAGCAGCATTTCCACAAACACATGGGTAACTCCTCGCACTCTGAGGTTAGGAGGACGACGATGCCTCCAGGAGGCTTTTCAGCTCCATTATGACCATATGGGGCCACTGTCACATATGCTCATTAACTGAAACATTATTATTCAGTACATGACTCTACTTGCATCTTTTTCTCCTCCAAACCTTGCTCAACAATTAGTTGTTCAGTTACATCCAACAATTTATTTATAGATGTATTTTCATATTTAAAGTAATAACTAGACATGTACAAAATAAGATTGTCTTGTCTTTTTTCCACGAATTCTTTTTTGGTTTGTTTTCTTCTAGGGTTACTGCACTGGCTAGGACTCCCAGGTTGAGTTATAGTGGGTGGCTTTTGTCATTTTATAGATAAATATAAAAGGTTTTTAGCATATTCCATTTCTATTTCCTACTCAAATCTATTAATGTGCAGATCATGTTTCCTAAAGTTTTACTCTTTACTGATTTCCTGAATGAAGTTGAACTTTGTCGTATTATAACATCTCTCTTCAACAAGGGTAAGTTCTGCATACCAATATTTTGTTTAAGATTTTGCATTTATGTCCGTAAGTCATAGTTTTCTGTAAGTTTTCTTTATGGTATTATTTCGTCTAGTTTGTATTCAAGCTTAGGTGAACCATAGACACTGAATTATGAGAGTATTTGTATGTTTTTTTCTTCTGAAAAGTTATAGCTCCTGTGGTTTGACAAGTTGATATAACGTACCTATGTCTCCCCAGTGAAAAAAATGATCACACAAAAAATCACAAACATTTTCTTAAATATTCAGAGAGCTTGTTGCCTTGCTATAGACAATCTATCGGCCCCTGTGGGTTCCTATCATATTTCTAGAGAAGTGACTAGATTCAAGACCATAAAAGTAAACTCTTGGTCTAAAGTTTCCAGATTTCAACATTATTATTTGTGTCTGACAACAAGCAAATATTAAATTTTTATTTTTTCCATTATTAATATTGCATATCATGAGCTCTACCAATGATTTAGAAAAGTAATCTAAAGACTAAACAAAAACTGAAGACAATTATTGATAACATATAAATAACAGAATGGTAGAAAAATTGTCTAAAAATAAAAACAAAAAATTTAGGAGATAAAAAAATGGCTAACAAAATGTTCAGTTACAGGAAAATGAAAACTAATAAAACTGAATATTATTGTTTTGAACTTTTGAGATACTGAACATTTCTATACTACTCAGCATTTTAAGAGATATGCAAAATGGTACTATATAAGCCATGAATCATGAATCTTTCATCTTTTCAAACCAAATTTTCAATATCCATCAGACTTTGACTCTCTAATTCACCTACATTCAAAGAATCATGAAGAAGTAGATTCATTCCATCTAAGATAGCAGTAGTAAAGATGGTATATAACTTAAATTTCTCTCAATAGGGAATAACATAAATATTGTATGTTTATAATGGAATGCTGAACAATAATTTTAAAAGCAGACATATAGACAAGGAACTATGGATATTATGATATGTATGACATTGATATATTATTAAAAAACCAAGCAAGTTTAACAATAACATTTAGTAATTTTTCATTAAGGTAAATAAACTATACATAGGTAAATAATAATATACATAGTACAAGTATATACACATACATATATATGCACACACACATTAATAAAAATTTATCATAATTTAGAATGTCCGTGAAAATGAAACCAACACTATCCCCTGGATGTTGGAATTCCTCGGATGGCCTTGAACTCTGGTCTCACTCTTCTCAATATAGATGGACTTTGATCTTCTGATGGAGTTAAGGCTACTCCACAGTAATTGGGCAGAAAATAGTTAATAATGCATATATCTGGAGAATGAAATGGAATAGATGCAGTACTATAAGAAGGGAAGACTTGGTATTTTCTGTACAATTTTACGTTATTAACAAGTACATACTTAATATACTTTATATAATTCAAAACACATGAATAGTGCACAAAATAACCACAGTGTTCTTAGATGATAAATTATTTTTTGCATTGTTATATATCAAATTTGATTTTGACTTACTTTGACTTATATATAATCACACACACAAATAAATTTAAGCTAATGAATTCATTAACATTAATGCTGTAAAATAATGCTGCTATAGTTTTCATGCCACTATCTTAAATTTACAAGTTACTTATATTAAAGAATTTTAAGCACACTTACTACATTTTTAGGAAAACATCTTCTTGAAAACATGGCTCCCTAAATTAGGGGAAATTGATATTTTTAACCCTTCAAAGGCCTTCATTTCTTTAATATATATTTATAGAGACAATAATTTTGCCAAACTGAAGGAAATCAGTTTTTTGTATCAGATCAACTTAAATTTTCTATGTAAATGTTCTGTAGTTGCATGTTTGTGTGTATGTGTGAGACGGTATGACAGGGTGTGGACCTAATGCATGAATTTCAAAGAAAGCCTGGCACCCCACTTTGTAATATCCTTGAGCAATGTGACCCAAATTAAGACTCTCGGCTCCCTTTAAAATTAGCCAGACTTTCTGGAGCAGGTTTGTCTAAATCTGGAAAAATAAAGGCTTTAGGCCATTGACATACCAAAAGTGTATTTATTTAATACTACTCCATAGAACAGTTTTATGCATCACAAATCAATTAGCAAATGCAGTTAATTTTTCAGAATCTATTTTTAAAACTTAATTAAGTCTTCATCTTTCTTTTCAATATTACTCTGTTTGGAAATAAAATTATAGGAGGATTAGTCTCTTTCTAAGATTATTATGAATGTGAATAATTAACTCTGCCATCATCTATTATATACATGTTAAACTTAAATTGAAATTTAACTATTACTGTAAATACACTAATTTAATTTTCTATAGAGCATCTTATTAAATGGCCCAAAGGTGTTAATTTTTATAGAGGTGAATGAGATGGTTAAACTATGTTTTTGTTTAAAAGAAGAAATAGGGTGGCGCCTGTGGCTCAAGGAATAGGGCGCCATCCCCATATATCAGAGGTGACAGGTTCAAACCTGGCTTTGGCCAAAAACTGCAAAAATAAGTAAATTAATTAATTTAAAAAAAAAGAATAAATATGGAAAAAATCTCATAAAAAAGAAAATAAAGGCAATTTTTTTTTGTTTTGTGCTTCTTTTTATTTCTATATAGTTTTATATAAGTTGAAACTTGGAGAAAAATTATAAGAATATTATAAATAATCTCTCTTTCTCTCTCTTTTTCTCTCTCTTCTTTTGAGATTATAATCTCACATACCTATGACCAAATATGTTACCTCATAGGTTGCTGAGACTCTATTAACTTAAAAAAGACAAAAACCTTTTTATTCTACTCTTCAAGCAGGACAATTTCTAGTCCTCTATTTCCAACCTCACTTGGTATTCTTTGTTGTCATCACCAATCTACTGGTAAGGCAATGGGGTGAGCTGTTAAATTCACATATGAAGTCTGACAATTAAGTTCTTGAAGTGGCCACTGTGCAATTATGTTGTCTGCAGTGTACAAAGAACTTGGTAAAGTTTCATCACCTTGGTATATCAGAGTTCTCACCTGTGTTTGTGTCGATACATGGCCGTGTCTTGGTGAGTGGTGTTCATTATTGTTGTTGTGTATTTATGTGTTATCCTGAGAATGCTGGAGCTAGAATTAGAGCAATGAACAAACATTAAATTTATTAATAAACTTGGCCAATGTGCTAATAAACATGTTAGCCCAAGTTTAGGAAGATAATGCCATGAAGAAAACAACAGTATCCAGAAATGTTTATTGAAGGGAGAGAGAGCATCACGGATGGAAAAATGTCAGGGTGCACAGTAAGGAGCAAATTTAAAAAAAAAAACATTGCAAAATTTCATTGAATTCTGTGTCAAAATCATCATCATAGCAGACCAAGTAAACATCAATAAAGAAACGGTTAAAAAATGGTTAACTTAAATCTTGGCCAACAACTCATGGCTATTACATCACAATGATGCACCTGCTCACACAGCACCATCTGTGAGGGAGTTTTTAGCCAGTAAACAAATAACTTATCATAATATCCTCTGTACTCCTCTGATTTGTCCTCTAATGACTTTTTTTCTTTATCCAAAGATCAAGGAAATATCGAAAGGAAGACATTTTGATGGCATTTAGGACAAAAAGGTAATATGATGACAATTCTGATGGTCATTCCAAAATTAAAGGCACACTAGCCTTTGGCATGGGTACATAGCTTCCCAAAGGGAGTACTTTGAAGGTTACCTTAGTGATATTCAGCAATGAGGTTTGTAGCGTTTTTTCTAGGATGAGTCTGCAAACTTAATTGTCAGACCTGTCATTTTACCTCTAAGTTTTTGAACTTCCATTTTTCAATGGTTTAAATTTCTCTGCTGAGATATTCCAACTGTTCATTTTCCATGAAAATATTTACCTTCAAATCAAAACATTTTTATAATATCTGCTTTGGATATCTTGTTTCTAATTTCAACCTTTGAGAAGTTTCAGGATTGATTGCTATTGACCACTTTTTCTTTTATCTGAGGACTATATTTTCCTCCTAATTTATGTATTTAGTTTTGTTCTTTTTATTTTGTGGGTCTAGCATACCTGGCATTGTGAACATGGTACCATTTAGTCACTGAGTTCTGTTATCTTCATTTGAAGAATGATGAGTTTTGCACTATCAAGTAGTTAATTTGGCCGGACACCAACTCCACTCTGCATTTCCTACAGCAGGAGAGTGGTTAAAATCTTGGCTCAGTTCTTCTAACCTTCCTCTCATTACTGTGCACAAAGCATTTCAATAATCCTTTATGAATGTATATTTCATAGGAGAACTAAGGATGCAGGCAAAGTTTACGTGCAGATTTGGGAGCTATCTTCTCTGTTGACACTCCTTTCATCAATATCCCTCTAATGTTGCAATTCCCCTGGTAGCCTTGCATTCTGGTCTAAGACTTCTCAATATAGTTTGGATCTTCCCATTGAGTTCAGGCAAAAAATCTACATAAACTCAAATATAACCTAATGAAAATCCCTCCTCAAGGATGACTTACCCTCCAGTTCTGCCTGCCTTCAGTGGTTTTTTGGTTCTGCCATAATTATTTTTTCAGAGTTTTCCAGAGTGTTAGTCTTATGCAAACTTTTGATAATGACACAACTGCAGGACTGGATTGTCATTAACTAATACAATTTGTTTTTAATTTCTTTTTTGCATGCCGAGTAATTTGAGAAATTGTCATTATATGCTGATTCTGTAAATATTTTTCGAAAGCTTTTATCTCATCATTTAAATCATAAATAATTAGATTTTAAACCATTTTTTACACATAAAGCAATAAAATAGAAGCTCATGATAGAAATCATTATTACAGTATCAAATTATTTTACTTTTTTACTATGTGCTCATCATTATTATTCTATGAAATAATTAAGATGAACCATATGAAGTGAGTACTGGTATTTTAATAAAGTGTAATTGAGGTTTAGGTATTACGTACTTTCCCCAAGCCACAAATATGCTAAACCTTATCCAAAAATTATTAATTCAGAAATCACAAAGTAACCTTAAATGTGCTAATTCATCTATTAAGAGACACAACAGATATTTCTTTTAGCAACATGGTTCTCTATTCACTTTAATGGAAGTATATATCAAAACTGAAATTTGATGGAAATTCCAACAAAAAGTTATTATTGGGTAATAAAGAAGCAATATAATTTTTTTAATTAAAATACTGTGGAAGCCATATGAAATATTCTTTGTCATTAAAATGAATGACCAAAAATAAGTTATCTCACTGGGTTAAACTTTTTTTTCTCCTAAATTTAGTGTAAAAATGCAGCTTAAATTTAAGCCATCTCTTGTAATGCTTATAATATTCTATCAAAGGAAGAATTTAATGAAGTGAGTCATTATCAACCAGTTCTTAGGCCACTTCCTATCAAAATTTCAGAATTAATTGTGATCCATTTGAACAAAAGTTTTGTTAGATTTTTAGATTGAATTCCTCTATATCAGCAAATATGAGATCTGGTTAAAAATCATCTCTAGATTTACACACTTGTTTTTCTTTTAATCTGGTAATAATCATAGTCACAAACTCAACGATAAGCTATCATAAGGTCAGAGTACCCACTAACTGATATAAACTATCCGAGAAAACAAAATTCTTCATAAATTGGAAAAGTTTAAAATTGAATATGTTCATCCTCAATCTCTTTTATTATATTAGAGACAAAGCTTCAATGAAATGATCACTGTTAATTTTATCTTTTTCTATCTTGCATTCTCTCTCTCCTCTCTTTCATACACACACAAATCACAGTACCTTTGAAGATTTCTTTATTTAATTCTAGTATTATGAAGAAAATCAGAAGAGGGAGAGTGGTTTTCACCTGTAAATAAAGGAAATTTTTTAAGTCCTAGAGTAATGAAAACAATATTTATTCTGTGCAAAAGAAACAACATTAAAAAATGTCATGAAGTTATTTATCAATGAACTATGAAAATTTAGAGCCATGAATTTCTGAATAAACAAAAATTGATAAGGCAGAAACTAATGCTGGGAATCCAGCTTGCGTGGCAACATAAAGGTCCTTGAGTGCTATGTTAAAGTGGTTAGAAACTTTTCCAGAGCTCATGGGAAACCAACTCTCTAAAGTCTTATTTTTTTTTCCAAAATGGAAAAAAGTTTTATAGTTAGTGTTTCCAATTGCAAAGATGATAGTTACTTTTTATTAACAAGGAAAATAATCCCATAAAATATAAACAAGAAACATTGTTTACCCTCTCATGAGACAGAAATATCAACAATCAACACTTTGATAGGTGCTTTCGATGTATGTTTGCACTTACCAAGAGTGCCTATATGCCATAAAACAGTTTTAAAAACCCTTTTAAAACTTGTTATATATGTAATAGATTCTACAGGCACATGGCAAAAAATTCAAGTGAATTTCAAACTATTATTTTTCCATTTTCCCAAGTTCACTGTCCAAAAATAACAAATGTGATACATAATTTCAGAAATAGCTATGCATATACACCGAGATACATGCACACACATTTACAATTATACTCCCCTTTTAAAAAATATTATATAGGGTGGTGCCTGTGGCTCATTGAGTAGGGTGCTGGCTCCATATACCCAGGGTGGCGAGTTCAAACCCAGCCCTAGCAAAACTGCAACAACAACAAAATTAAAAAAAAAATATATATATATATATATGTATATAGTAGCATATTATAAACATTGCAACATGAAACACTACACCACACCTTACCTTTTTATTTAACAATTTTCCTGAAATGCTCTATACATTAAAATGCATGTTCTGAAGTAAAAGGAAAGAGAGGGCAAGAAGTAAAATCAGTACATAAATTATTCATTTTTGCTTGTTTTACTAATTTTCTGACAATTTGTTGCCTTATTAAATTATAAACAAAGCATAATGTTTCCAATATTTTTACGGTTTTGAATGTACTGACTATTTTTTGGTCAAATACTGTGACTGTTTTATGGGTACTTGGAAAGTGTAAATTTCATACTCAATAGAGCTATATCAATTAGATCAATAGAAGCAATAGGGTTTTTTAGGTCTTTTTTTTTTTCAACTCTACACTTAGAGTAGACAACTCTGATGACTTTTTATTTATGATTTTAATGTAGCTATTTGCATATAGGTCATGCCTTTAAATTTTTCAATGTGAATCAAATCTTCATTTTATAAAATCCTTTTTGAAAAATTAGTGTTTAGCCAGAATTTTGTATTATTGACTATTAATAACTGATGCTTGAACAGTGTTTTGTCTTCAGTTTTCTTCTTTGTCCTTCCTCTTTTAACCTTTCTGAGTTACTTCATTTTTAAGTTTCCTGCACCTAAAGTCCAGTTGGGTTTTGACTGGTTAATCAACATGAGTATCTTCTTTTTTTTTTTTTAATAGATAAGCAAATCTCATTTATATTTATAGAGATAAAATAATACTTGGCTTTAGTCTGATCATCTTAATTTATGTTATTTTTCTAGCATTCATGTTTATTCATTTACTTACTTAATAGAGTGTGTTTACTTTATTGTATGTTTCCTTCTGACAAGTTTAAAAGTTCTTTTCAAGTTATTATGGGCATTTATAACTGTTTTGTTTAGTGGAATGAACCTCTTTCTCCACCATTGCCTGTTGATTTTCCTTTGCAAGTGATTCTGAAATTACCATACATACAGCTACTTTCTGCCACGTCCATATCTCCAATGTGCCACACTAGGTTGCTGTCTCTGTAACAAACATTCCTCACAATCTAAAACTTCTCCCTGAAAGCACACTTTTACTCACCAGCGTTGTTTTTCATTTATCCTGAGTTCCACAGGACAGCTCCCAACTTTTAGACAAGTATTCTGGCTTTACTCTGATCGCAACCCCAACCAGCGAAAAGTGTGGGCAGTCTGATTGACAGATGTTGGCTCGGAAAACTTCCCCTGAGGTCAGATCGGAGGAGTGAGCTACCAAAGGAATAACAGAAGGGTACACTATAGATATAAACAATTGATGCCCACTGTACTTTACCCCAGGGTAAATAACACACACATGTGCCTCATTCTGTCAACATCTATTACAAATATGATACTGGTTCATTTGTTAAATGAACAACTAGACCCAATCCCCATTCATATGTGTTTTCTAGATTCACCCTAGTTATTCAATTCCTTTTTCTTCTTTTCTTCTAATTTTTTAAATCTCAGAATATTATGGACGGTACAAAATTGTTGGTTACATGGATTGCTTTTGTACAGTTTGAGTCAAAGTTTTAAATATGATTCATTTCTTTCATAAAGACTTTCAGAATCCTTTTCTGTAGGCTGAAACATTCTAATGTAATAGAAAACATTTCATGTAATATAATGGTCTCCTATTGCTTCTGTAACAGATTAACACAAACTTGGTGGCATAAAACCGCACATTTGTAATTGAACAGTTATGGAAGTAAGAAGTCTGGATGGGTCTCACTAAGATAAAACTATGGTTTCAGCATGGTCCTACGCCCTCCTTCTGTAGGTTCCAGGGTAGAATAAGTGTCTTTGTCTTTTTTAGTTTCAGGAATGACATTTTGTGTATTCCTTGTCCCGTGTCCCCTTCCTCCATTTTTGAAGACAGCAGTATAGCAACTCAAGTCTCTTTCTCCTTGTATCTCCACGTCCCCCTCTGTCCCTCTGGTCCTTGCCCTGTAGTTACATCAGATCAACCCAAATTGTGGGATACTCTCCTCATCTTGAGATCTTTATTGTAACCATATCTGCCAAGTCCCTGTTACTATATCAGGCAAAATTCGCAGATCTAAAGAATTAGGGTCTGGACATACTGGGGAACAAATATACAGTCTACCTTCCCTAGGTCATGTGATTATGGTATGTAAATATTCTTTAACAAAATATGAATCATTTCACTTCAAAAATGATTTTTTTAATGAGTAGGCATTGATAATCTAAATGCCGAAACCAATTTCCTTAGAAACCAATTCCTCAGATAACCAACATAATGCAAATATGAATATATTAATTTTTCATTAATATTTTCCATTACTAAGGATTTTGTTGACTCTATTTGGAATGGTTGGCATCCATTTCTGTGGTCTGAATGTTTATGCCCCCCTAAAATTCATACATTGACATCCTCATCCCCAAGGCAGTGATGTTAGGAGATAAATAAAGCCTTTGGGTCATAAAAGTAGAGCCTACATGAACATTAGTGTGATTATAAAGGAGACCCCTCACTTTTTCCACCACATGAAGGCACAGAAGAGGTACCATTAATGAACTAGGAAACCAGCCCTCACCAGACATAGAATCTCTTGGTACCCTGACTTTGGACTTCCCAGCCTCTAGAACTAGGGGAAATAAATTTCTATGGTTTTTAAATACCCAGCCTATGGTGTTTTGTTATAGCAGCTGAATAGACTAAGACACGAATATACTTTTTAGATGTATTTTAAATGCAGCATTTAAAACAATTAAGCAAATTAGTACTTGGAATTTTTTAAAAGAAGATTTCTAGTACGGGCTTGGTTTGTATCTTTCTACTCCTCTTAAAACACAATATGATGTAAAGCTTACAACAATGAAAAATGTGCCAATTTCCACAAGAGTTTCCTTGCTCTAATTCATGGATGAAGAGTTTATCGGCAACCAAGTAAGGACTTGAAGACAACTGAATCATGTTTTCTAAGAATAAGAACATCAGGTTTTAAATAGTACTTCCTAGCAGCTCCTGAGACAGTCTATTGTGAATGCCCATGAAAACTGTGACATGACACTGAAAATGGTGAGTGAGAAAAAGTCATAATACTAATAACCATGACTGATGGCCTATTCTCATAATCTAGGAAGAGTTTTCCTTGTATATAAGGAAAAGGTATTGGATTGAAAAAATTACCAGAGACTACATATGCATTATTTGATATCAAAAAACTATGTTCTCTGAATGAAGAATAGAATATAAATAGTTCTCTCTTCTCTGATCCCTGACTCAAGCCCAGGAAACACTAATTTCAGCTCTCTAATTTATATATTACTCTTCCACCTACCTAACAATTATTTTCCAGGATGGTGCAAAGTAGAAAGTTGATGGAGTTACTAACATACTTTAAGTTCCTGATGATTTTGACAGAGCAAAGGTCGACATAACATCCACGGAAATCAATTTGAAATAGTATGAAACAATTAAAGGGCATGCTCCTTGCATCAGTAATTCTGAGTCTAGGAATCACTTCTTAGCAAATAATTATTTTATAGACAAATAATTCTTCAGAAACCCAATTTAAATTTAAAACCATGAGAAAGTTTTAATTGGCTTGTCAAAGATCAAATAGCGGTAAGTAGGGATGTTTTCTTGACCTCTCCGGTACTGTGATTGGAAGCTGTTTGGTCTTTTCTCATAAGCTCCAAACATTTTCTTTCTTTTCCATTGCAATTATTATCTCCCGTGACATTTACAAGGACCAGTTCTGCTATAGCTAGAGTTATAAACATAGAAGAAGCCTTGGCAACCCAGAATTCTTTTCTGCTTGAACATGTCTGTTAATAAATTTAGGGGCTTTCAGCATGAATTTGTGATTTGAGCCCTCCAAATAAGTGCCCAACTTCAAAAGCAGCCTTTTCAGTAGGACTCTTCAAGAATCTGTTTGAAAACATTAGAAGCAAATATAATTATGTAAATAAAATATTCAATTGTTCAACTCTACAATTCTTTTTCATTTTGTATTTTTTTTTTCTTTTTAATTTTAAGGAGTGAGATTCACACAATGACTGGAAACAGATTTGCACTGGGATTGGTTTTGAAACTTAGGGCAATGGTGAAAATAGCCCTGGGCTAGAAGTGGGCTGAACTTGGCCGACCAGTGATAAATTGTACCATCTTTGGCAACTAACTCACTTCTTTAGAATTCCATTTTCCTAATTTACTGGAAAATAAAAAGAGAGAGAGAACGGAGGGAAGGAGAAAGAGAAGGAGGGGAAGGAAGAGAGGAAGGAAAAATTATTAGCCTAACTCACTACTAAGGTGTCTCCCAGAGCTAATATTCTGCATATAAATAAATAACCACCAGGCATCTTTCAATCTTCATTCTTATTTTGTACGGGAGTGTTTGCCTGCAATAAACGAAGAATTAAGCAACAGACTACCCCTTCTGTGTTTAATATTGCAGACTTCAGGGCTCACATATTTTCACTACCTCATGTAGAAAAAAAAAAAACAAGCTGGAATCAGCAGGTGCACTCCTTAACCACGGGGAGATTCATGCTGGGGCCCAGAGGTTTTGAAGGTAGATAATGAGAGAGCTTCCAGTTGGTCTCTGTTTACTGAGGTGCATTCTTCAAGATGCAATGGTTTTGGTTAACTATGAGATGACTTTAATATTGTAAAGATATTTTGATTTCTCAACTTTTGTATTTAAAGCTTGAAACTTTGCTTGAAAGCAAGGAAAACACTACTTATCAAGTAAAATATAGCTACCCATTCTTAAATTCTCCTGGCACTGCTTTTATTGTTTGTTCATTTTTCTGTCTTTTTTCCTCTTAGGTTCTTTTAAACTTAAAACAAAAAATGTGTCATTCTCCTCTAATGAGAGTTTGAAGTTATGAGAGTTTGCTCTGGTCCTTGGTGGCTTCTTCTGAGTGTTATACTTGTGTCTCTCGTTCCTCAGGCATTATTCAGAGGCTGCCAAAAGAAAATGCGTACAAATTTTTAAAAAGGAAAAAAATGTATTAAAATTGTAACAAATTGTAATATTCGATATATACCAACAATGTTTATCATCTCATATATTATATCTTGTAATTGAAGACAACAAATATGACTTAAATATTATAAATGTTTATACATCTTTTTGGAACTCTGTGTATATTCTGTCCCTTGTGCAAGTCCAGATGAGTTCCTGGTTTATATTCACCCAAACCTCAGCCTCCAAGAACTCTATGCTCCCATCAACAGCAGGAGGACATGCACCATGTAACATAACTATTTTTAAATCCTACATCTTTAAGATTTCTTATTTTCTATCAAATTATGAGGATATTGAGAAGATAAAACACATTTTACTTTTTCTATTTTGGAAATAGTAAGTGATCAATGAGTACTTAAGGGATGGCCCATAACCACTACTACATATGAGGTATAATCATAGATAAATATTGTCATAAGAATGGGACCTCTGAACCAGCAGGATCAGCAACATCTAGGACCTTGTTAGAAACAACTTCTTGGGACTCATTTCAGTTATACTGAATCAGAGACTCCAAATGTGTGATGACTCTTTGTGTTTCAGTTCCAGATAATTCCAATGCATGTCAGTGTTTGAGGATCATTGTCACAGACCAGTTTTTAAATCTTAGAAGTTACAGGTGGTCTGTCTCCACTAAACTATATATAATACAACTTTCTTACTTATAATAGGAAAATGTAATGAGTTAATTTGTGGTTGCATTCATTCACTCTTTCATTCATTCATTATTGTGGTAGAAGTTTATTCATAAAAGAATGCCATGTCTGCCATCTAGCCCCTTACTATGTACAGTGTACATAGCAGGCAGCAGTGAAAGTTTTCCAAAAAAAAAAAAAGTTCATTGTTTTCCTTTTTATTATTGGGGATTCATTGAGGGTACAAGAAACCAGGTTACACTGATTGCATTTGTTAGGTAAAGTCCCTCTTACAATCGTACTTTGCTGCCCAAAGGTGTGGCACATACCAAGACACCACCCCCCTCGCTCCTTCCCTCTCTCTACTCTTCCTTTCCCCACCCCGCCCTCATTCTTTCTCTCTCTGCTCTCCCCTTCCCCCACCACCACCATGTCATTGTCATTAATTTTCCTCATATCAAAATTGAGTACATGGGATTCATGCTTCTCCATTCTTGAGATGCTTTACTAAGAATAATGTGTTCCACTTCCATCCAGGTTAATACAAAGGCTGTAAAGTCTCCATTTTTTTTAATGGCTGAATAGTATTCCATAGTGTACATAT
>CAUYRH010115234.1:0-19513 GCA_963574655.1 Perodicticus potto | reverse complement strand
CACAGGTGCCGAGCCAACAGTTAACTTTTTTTATCTAAGTAGAATGAAGATGCTAAAATAACCATAAAAAATGTAGTAAATACATCAAACAGTAACATACTCATTTATTATCATTATCTAGTATTATATGCTGTACATAACCATATGTGCTGTACTTTTATATGATTGGTAATGCAGTAGGTTTGTCTGTGCCAGCATTATCACGAACACTTGAGTAATGCCTTGTACTACAACATTAGGATGGTTACAATGTCACTAAGTGATAGGAATTTTTTAGTTAATAATAATTTTTTAGTTATAATCTTATGGGATCACCACCATATGTACAGTCCATTGATGTACATGACTGTATATATAATACTTGAAGTATATATTACTCCAAAAGATGTACTCAGAAATCTGTCAGTCTCTACCCCGTTGATTCTATCCTGTTCCTATCCCCCATCTTTCTACCCTCTTCCCACCATGTGTTCATAGGTAACCAATAGCACTAGTTTCTGGTTTATATTTTCTGTATTACTTATTGCACAAGTGAGCAGACACATATATTTCAGAGTCATGCATATTTTCTTATTCTCCCCTCTTTCTTACATGAAGGGTAGCACACTATAGATCTTCTTTCACACTTTACTTTTTTCTTTTTCTTTCTTTCTTTCTTTCTTTTTTTTTTTTTTTGACACACAGTTTTACTATGTCACCCTTGTTAGAGTGCTGTGGCATCACAGCTCACAGAAACCTCAAACTCTTGGGCTCAAGTGACCCTCTTGTCTCAGCCTCCTGAATAGTTGGGACCTCAGGCACCCTCCACAGCACCCAGTTAGTTTTTGAGACGGGGTCTCACTCTTTCTCAGAGCTGGTCTTGAACTCTTGAGCTCAGGCAATCCACCTGCCTTAGCCTCCCAGAGTGCTAGGATTACAGGTGTGAACCACTGCACCCTGCCTGGCAATGCACAAGAGTGCCTGTTTCCCTACAACCTTGCCAAGAGTATATTATATACCATTTAATATTTTTGTCAGTCTGGAAGTTAAATAAATAAGAAATGGTATTTCAGTGTAGTTTTGATTCTATCCTATTATAAGCGAAATTGAATATCTTTTCCATCTTTTCATATAATTAAGGCCATATTTTGTATCATCTGGTGACTTGTCTATATCTTCTGCCCATTTTCTCTCTGTCAGATTTTTAGGCTTTTTATTCCCTCTAATTTTAAGATTTTTTAATATATTAGGGATAATGGCCTTTTAATCTGAGATATATGTCATGAAATCTTCTCCTGGCTTGTCAGTTGTATTTTGGCTTTATTAGTGTGATTGTGCAACATAATACAAATATTTATGTAGACAGTTTTACTAATCATTTCATCTTATCGTATTCATCTCTGAGTCATAAAGTCTTTCCTTATATTGAGGTTTTCTTCTACTACTTGTATGGCTTTATTTTTTGCATTTATATCCTTGACTCATTCTTATGTATGACATATGGTAGGGATCAATATTATTAAAATCTCCATTGTTGACCCAGTGGTTTGTACTACGATACATAGACACTAATTCCCATTTAGGTATGAGTTTCTTTGTGGACTTTCTATTCTATTTTATTGGTCAGTTTGTCTATTTATACATTTGTGTTATACTGGTCTTAAAATTTTTTTCTAGTTCCCTATATTCAGGACAAAATACGCATACTACACTATTTTAATTAAGAAGTTGTATAGTATTTTTTTTTTTTTTTGAGACAGAGCCTCAAGCTTTCTTTCATCCTGGGTAGAGTGCTATGGCATCACAGCTCCCAGTAATCTCCAACTCCTGGGCTTAGGCGATTCTCTGGTCTCAGCCTCCCAAGTAGCTGGGACTACAGGCACCCACCACAATGCCTGGCTATTTTTTGGTAGCAGCCATCATTGCTGTTTGGTGGGCCCGGGCTGGATTCAAATCTCCCAGCTAAGGTGTATGTGGCTGGTGCCTTACCCACTGGAGCCACAGGCACCAAGCCAGTATAGTATGTTTTAATGTATCCTAGGGCTAGTTCCCCTTACAGCCCCCCTTTTAGTGTTTTCCTAGCTTTTCTGGTGTGTTTATTTTTATTTAGATACTTATTATTTTGTGAGATATGGCCTCACACTGTTGTCCAGTCTAGGCTGCAGTGTTATGATCATAACTTACTGCAGTCTTGAGCTCCTGGGATCAAGCAATCCCTCTGTTTCACTCTCCTGAGTACCTGAGACTACAGGCATGCAAAACCATGCCCAGTTCATTTTTTTCTATTTAAAAATTTTTTTCTATTATTATTATTATTTTGAGACAGAGTTTCACTATGTTGCCCTTGGTAGAGTGCTGTGGAGTCACAGCTCACAGCAACCTCAAACTCTTGCGCTTAAGCGATACTCTTGCCTCAGCCTCCCGAGTAGCTGGAACTACAGGTGCCTGCCACAATGCCCAGCTATTTTTTGTTATAGTTGTCATTGTTGTTTTAGCTGGCCCAGGCCAGGTTTGAACCCGCCTCCCTCAGTGTATGTGTCTGGCACTGTAACCACTGTGCTACAGGTGCTGAGCCATATTATTATTTTTTTTAAGACAGAGTCTCACTTTGTCACCTAAGAGTTGGATGTTGCTGTGAACTATGATGCCACGTACTCTACTGAGGGTAACAAAGTGCGACTCTATCTCCAAAAACAAACAAAAAAAGACTCTTGGGCTCAAGCGATTCTCTTGCCTCAGCTTCCCAAGTAGCTGGGACTACAGGCACCCCTCACAATGCCCGGCTATAATTTTGTTGCAGTTTGGCAGGGGCTGGGTTCGAACCCACCACCCTTGGTATATGGGGCCAGCGCCCTACTCACTGAGCTACAGGCACCGCCCAACCCTGCTATTTTTAGAGATGAGGTCTTGCTCAGGCTCTGGCTGGTCTCCAAATCATGGGCTCAGGTGATCTGCCCGCCTCGACATCCCAGAGTACTAGGATTACAGTCATGAGCCACTGTGCTTGGCTTCTTTTTTTTTTTTTTCTTTTTCTATTTTTAGTAGAGATGGTTATCACTCTTGCTCAGACTGGTCTTAAACTCCTGTACTTAAGTGATCCTTCTGCCTTGGCCTCCACAGTGTTAGGATTGTGGGTGTAAACCACTGCACTAGCCTAATTGGATTGTTTTGGTGTTTTTGCTCAGTTTTAGGAATTCTCTAAATATCCCAAATATTAATCCCTTGTCAGATTATGTGATTTACAAATGTTTTCTTCTATTCATTGGGTTCCCTTTTTATTCTGTTGTAGTGTCTTTTAATACAGAAAGTTTTTGCGTTTTGATAAAGTCCAGTTGTCTATTTTTTCTGTGTCTTTGGTATTATATCCAAGAATCACTGCCATATTTAATGTCATGAAGCTTTTCCTTTTTTTTTTTTTAAATAAGAGTTTTGTAGTTTTAAGTATCATGTTTATGTCTGTGATCCGTTTGAGCTAATTTTTCTGTATGTTGTTAAGAAAGAGTTCAACTTCATTCTTTTGTATGTAGATACCCAGCTTTCCCAGAACCATGTGTTGGAAAGACTGTACTTTTCCCAGTGAATTGTCTTGGCACCCTTGTTAAAAATAATTTGTGTTAATAAACACATGAGGGTTTATTTCTGGGCTTTCTCTTTCAGCCCATCAGTCTATATATCTGCCTTTATGCCAGAACCATACTGTTTTGATTACTGTAGCTTTGTGGGTAATTTTGAAATCAGGGAGTGTGAGTTCAAGACTGTTTTGGCTATTTGGTGTCCCTTGATATTCTGTGTCAATTTTTTAGAGTAGATTTTTCTATTACTGCAAAAAAATATTATTTGGATTTTGATAGTGTTCTGCATGCTTATTTTCCACATGTGCTTTAGTATCAACTCATCTAGCTCTATTTTTAAAAACTTGCTATTTTTATTGGGATTGCATTATATTTTTAAATAACCTTAGGTATAGCTGACAGCTTTAGGGTATTGAATTGTTCTATCCAAGAACAAGGAATGTTTGTTCATTTGTTCAAGTCTATTTTTTTTTTTTTTTTTGGAAACAGAGTTTCACTATGTTGCCCTCAGTAGAGTGCTGTGGTGTCACAGCTCACAGCAACCTCAGACTCTTAGGCTTAGGTAATTCTCTTGCCTCAACCTCCTGAGTAGCTGGGACTACAGGCGCCCACCACAATGCCTGGCTATTTTCTTGTTGCAGTTGTTTAGATGGCCCAGGCTGGGTTCGAACTCACCATGCTCAGTGTATGTGGCTGGCACCGTAACCACTGTACTACAGGTGCTGAACCTTAAATCTACTTTTGTATCTTTTAGTAGTGCTTTAAGCTTTGGTCACATTGGTTCTGCACATTTCTTAGTCAGTATTTTATCTTCTTTGTCATTATTATAAATGATTTTTTTCCTACTATTATGTTTAATGATTTCTCTAACTTTATATCCTGTTACCTTACCAAACTATTTTTTTTTTTGAGACATAGTCTCTCTTTTGTGCCCTCAGTAGAGTGCCATAGCATCATAGCTCACAGCAACCTCAAACTCTTGGGCTCAAGTGATCTTCTTGCCTCAGCCTCCCAAGTGGCTGGAACTATAGGTGCCTGCCACATGCTTGGCTACTTTTAGAGACAGGGTCTCACTCTTGCTCAGGCTGGTCTTGAACTTGTGAGCTCAAGCAATCCATTTTGACACAGGGTCTCACTCTGTTGGCCAGCCTTGACTAACTGCAACCTCCAACTCCTGGGCCCACGGGATCCTCCTGCCTCAGCCTCCTGAGTGTCTGGGACTACAGGAATGTGCCATCACACCCAGCTGATTTTTCTATGTCTGATGACAGGATCTCACTCCTAGTCAGGCTGGTCTCCAAGTTCTAGCCTCAAGCAATCCTCTCACCTCCAAAGTGCTAGGATCATAGGCATGAGGCATCATGTCCAGCCCCCAAATTCTTTTTAATGTTTTAGTTTGCTTGATCATTAATTCTCTAAAGCTTTCTAAGTAAGCATTATCTGCAAATAGAAATAGTTTTACTTATTCTTTCCAAATTCTTATTTCTCTAATTCCTCCAATTAACTTCTTTTGTTTAATTAGATTTTTTTTAACAGGAATGTCCAACCTGTGGTCCATGGGTCACATGCAAATTATTTGAGGACTGTTTTCTTATCTGTGGTGTAGGATATTGTGAAAAGTATGCACAAACTTGTTTTTTTTTTTTTTTTTTTTTTTGCTCATCAGCTTTCCCTAGTGTTTTTGTATTTAATGTGTGGCCTAAGGCAGCCCTTAACTTTCAATGTGCAGCAGAAAAGAAAAATGTTGAACACCACCGTACCTCCAGTACAATCTCAAATAGTAGTAGAGATAATAGGCAGCCTTGCACCTTGTTCCTAATATTAGTGGAAATACCTCTAATACTTTCCCTTAAGAGCAATACTAGCCTTAGGACTTCATTTATTTATCTATTTTTGTATTAAAGTATCTATTGATTTCTATTTTCTTTCTTTTTTTTTTGAGACAGATTCTCACTATGTCGCCCTTGGTAGAGTGCCGTGGCATCACAGCTCACAGCAAACTCTTGGGCTTAAGCGACTCTCCTGCCTCAGCCTCCCAAGTAGCTGGGACTATAGGTGCTCACCACAATGCCCGGCTATTTTTCTGTTGCAGTTGTCATTGTTGTTTAGCTGGCCCAGGCCAGGTTCAAACCTACCAACCTTGCTGTATGTGGCTGGTGCCATAACCACTGTGCTACAGGCACTGAGCCGATTTCTATTTTCTTAAGTGTTTTTGAAGGCTTGTAAAGTAGCTATGGAGCTAATCATATGGTTTTCTTAGCTCTATTAACATGGCATATTACATAAATTAATTTTCTGATATTGAAATAACCTTGCATTTCTTGAATAAATCTCACTTGGCTGAAAATTATATCATTTTCTTAACATGATGTTGGATTCTTTGGGGTAATGTGTTATTTAGAACTTTTACATTGATGTAAGTGATGCTGGTCTATAAATTTTTTTGTACTGTCTTTGTCAGGCTTGAAATAATGTTTATACTTGCTTCATAAAAAGAACTTCAATGTTTTCCTTCATTTTCAATACTATAGAACAAATTATATTGCACTGGAGCTAACTGGTCATTCCACTGTGAAATCATTTAGACGTATGCTTTTTTAATGACATATCTCCTGTGTAACACTGTAACTTCACCTATAATTCTACAGAAGTTGTCTATTTAAGCTTTTGATTTCTCCTTTGAAAATACTGTTTCTCTAGAAAATCATCCATATGATATCTATCTTTTTATACATATCTTTTTTTTTTGAGACAGAGTATTACTCTGTCGCCCTGGGTAGAGTGCCGTGGCATCATAGCCCACAGCAACCTCAAACTCCTGGGCCCAACTGATCCTCTTGCCTCAGCCTCCCATGTAGCTGGGACTACAGGCACTCTTCACAATACCTGGCTAGTTTTTCTATTTTTAGTAGAGACATGGTCTCGCTCTTGCTCAGGCTGGTGACCTCAGGTCACCTTGGCCTGCCAGAGTGCTAGGATTACAAGCAGGAGCCATGGCACCCACACCTATCATATTTATCTTAAACATATTTGCATAAAATCTGCAAAGTAGTTTTTTATATTTAAAAATTTTTCTTGTTTCAATATTTACTTCTCCTTTTCACGTCTTATTTCATAGTATGTTCTCTTCCTGTTTTTGCTTTATTAAGTTACTTAATGCTTTGGTTTGTTTGTTTGAAAAAAAGAGGATGTGATTTAGTGATATGATCAGCAGTTTTTCTACATCTACCTCATCAATTTCTACTTTTTTTTTTGAGGCAGAGCCTCAAGCTGTCCCCCTGGGTAGAGTGCCATGGCATCACAGCTCATAGCAATCTCCAACTCCTGGGCTTAAGCGATTCTCTTGGCTCAACCTCCCAAATAGCTGGGACTACAGGCACCTGCCACAACGCCTGGCTATTTTGTTGTTGTTGTTGCAGTTGTCATTGTTGTTTAGCTGGCTCAGGCCTGGTTTGAACCCACCAGTCTTGGTGTATGTGGCTGGCGCCGTAACCACTGTGCAACAGGCACTGAACCGACTTTTTTCTTTAGCTATTGATTCTTACGTGTTGTATTTCATTTATTTAATTCCAAAAATTTGGTTTGTATGTTCTCTTTAATTCAAGACCTGTTTAATATAAGATTTAAAAATTTTTCATGCAAAAAAGCATTGTTAAAATTTTTGTGAATAATTTTTTTTATTTAGAGAATACTTTATTAGTTTCTGAAATCAAACCCACGTAGATAAGACCTTACATATTTAATACAGTGTGTTACCCCTGTACAAATTGAAAAAAATTAAGTTTAACGTTTCTAGACCAATATGGCTGTAAATTTCTGTACAATGCCAACTCAGCACAGTAAACTGGGATACTTTTTCCAAAGTTGACAGCACAGCTAAAGTTTCCAAAAATTCGAATTATATATATACGTACATAATATATATTTATATAAAAAGACCAATAATAGCAGTATGTTATGCATCAATAGCAGCAACAGCTTTTCCAGTTTCTGCAGTCATCTGAACAAAATTATAGAGACATCGGCACACTCCATTAAAAAAAGGGGGGAGGGAAAGTAAATAAAAACCCTCAGAAAAAAGCAAAGTTCTGTTACTCTTGTGGTACCTGGCACCATTTTTTTTTTTTGAGACAGAACCTCAAGCTGTCACCCTGGGTAGAGTGCCGTGGCAACACAGCTCACAGTAGCCTCCAATTTCTGGTCTCAAGCGAGTCTCCTGCCTCTGCCTCCCAAGTAGCTGTGACTACAGGAGCCCACCACAATGCCTGGCCAGTTTTTGGTTGCAGCCGTCAGTGTTGTTTGGCGGGCCCAGGATGGATTCGAACCCGCCAGCTCAGGTGTACATGGCTGGTGCCTTAGCCGCTTGAGCCATAGGCACCGAGACAAATTCTTTCTTTCTTTCTTTCCTTTTTTTTGTAGTTTTTGGCCGGGGCTGGGTTTGAACCCACGACCTCTGGCATATGGGGCCGGCACCCTACTCCTTTGAGCCACAGGGGCTGCCCTGGCATCATTTTTTTTATTAGCTTCTGATCATCATCTGGAAAGAAAACATTCTAGAATAACATCATTAAAAACAGCTCTGATAAAGCACGGTCTCTACTACGTATCATAAAACAGGTACAAGATATTTTGCATTCACAGACGTATGATATTAATTTTTTTTTTTTTTTGTAGGGACAGAGTCTCACTTTATTGCCCTTGGTAGAGTGCCGTGGCGTCACACAGCTCACAGCAACCTCCAACTCCTGGGCTTAGGCGATTCTCTTGCCTCAGCCTCCCAAGATATTTGTTAATTTTTAATTTCATTGCATTGAGATCAGAGATTGTTGTCTGTAGTATTTCTACTATATAAAACTTGTTTATAAGGCCAGGTGTGGTGGCTTACTCCTGTAATCCTAGCACTCTGGGAGGCCAAGGAGGGTGGATTGCTTGAGCTCACGAGTTTGAGACCAGCCTGAGGAAAAGTGAGATCTCATCTCTACTAAAAATAGAAAAATTGAGGCAAGAGGATGCATGGAGCCTAAGAGTTGGAGGTTGCTATGAGCTATGATGCCATGGCATTCTACCCAGAGTGACAGCTTGAGACTCTCTTGCTGGGGTGGGGAGGACTTGTTGATATTTTCTTTGTGACTTCATATGTAGTCAGTTTTTGTGAATGTTCCATTTGCCCTTGAGTAGAAGTATATTTCCTATTATTAGCGTATAAGAGATACATATTCCATACCATCTATTTTATCTGTTATATTGTTTATGTCATCTATATCCTCACTTTTGTCCACTGAGAGGAGTAGTAGTAGTTATATCATCATTATGAATTGCAACTTTCAGTATTAAACAATGTCTGTAATCAGTTCTAATGCAATTTTACCTGAATTTTACGTTCATATCAGAATTGCAATCTGACTTTTTATTGTTTCCATTTGTCTGATAAATCCCTCTGTTTTAAACCTTTCTGAATTAGTTTGATTCAAATAGGTTTCTTATTTTAAGCATATAATTGGGTCTTATTTTTAAGCCAAATTTAAAATCTTTTATTTGTAATAAATGAGTTAAGCCCATTCACATTTATTAATATGGCTAATATGTTTGATCTCAATTCTGTCATATTTCATGTTATAATTATTATGTATATTATAATATAATGCTATGTTTCTTTCTCTACGAGACATGTTTTCTTCTACTTTTAAAATTTATTTTGGTATTTAGGAAGGTTTATGCCTTTATTTAGTGGTTTCTTTTGTATTTATACCTTCTACACTCATTTATACCCATAACCCCCTGCCTTCCTACTTAACCCTTTAACATCTTTCTCTCTCCTCTCCTCCCTCTTCCCCTTCTTCTTTTTCATCATCATCTTCTTCAGAAGATCTTGCTCTTTTGCCCAAGCTGGAGTGTAGAGGCACCATCATAGCTCCCTGCAACCTTAAACTCCTGGGATCCTCCCACCTCAGCTTTCTAAGTAGCCAGGACTACAAATGTGCACTACCCATGATGGGTAGTGCAATTTTTCTTTCTTTTTTTTGAGACAGTGTGTGCTACCATGATGGGTAGCACAATCTTTCTTTCCTTCCTTCCTTTCTTTTTGAGACAGAGTCTCACTTTCTTGCCCCCAGTAGAATACTGTGGTCAAAACTCACAGCAACCTCAAACTGTTGGGCTCAAGTGATCCTCTTGCCTCAGTGTCCCAAGTAGCTGGGACAACAGGCACCTACCACAATGCCCAGCTATATTTTAGAGACGGGGTCTTGCTCTTGCTAAGTTTGGTTTTGAACTCGTGTGCTCAAGTGATCCACCCACCTCAGCCTACCAGAGTGCTGAGATTACAGGCATGAACCACTGTGACTGGCCCTTTTTTTATTCATTTTTTTTTTAATAGAGATTTCTATGTTGCTCAAGTTGGTCTTGAACTCTTGGTCTCAAGCAATCCTCCTGTCTTGGTCTTCCAAATCTCTGGGATTGAAATTGTGAGCCATTGTACCTGATCCCCATTCCTTTCTCTTCATATTTTTAGTTGCTTTTTCTACATTCTATACATTGTTTGAGACAGAGTCTCACTCTGTTGCCCAGGCTAGAGTGCCCTGGTGTCAACCTAGCTTACAGTAACCCCAAACTCCTTGGCTCAAGGGATCCCTCCTGCTTCAGCTTCCCAAGTAGCTGGAACTACAGCCGTGTGCCACAATGCCTGGCTTAATTTTTCTTTTTTCTTTTTTTAGTAGAGACAGGGTGTGTCTTTTTTTTCAGGCTGGTCTTGAACTCCTGAACTCAAGTGATTCTCCTGCCTTGGCCTCCCAGAGTACTAGGATTATAGATATGAACCACTGTGCCCAGACCTTCTACATAATATTTTAACATGGAATTCTTCCACTCTCATCTCTACCTTTATTTTAGTCTTCAATTTATAATTGGCTCTATTAAATGTATCAGTTTTTTTTTTCCTGAAGTTTCCTCTGTCATCTCTTGGTTAGATGAAATTCCTTTTCTAAGTAGATTCCTCATGAAGGTCTCAAGGGTATGGAAATACTTGAGTTCTCACATGTTTAATTCTTAAAAGATGGCCTGATCGGATAGAAAGTTCTAGTTTATATCTTTAGTACTTGAGTTTAAAAAAAATGAGGTTCTTTTGTTACCTTGTTTTGTGTGTTGCTTTTGAGATGTCTGATGCCAATTTAATGCCCCTTTTCTTATAAATTGCTTGATCTTTTTGCTTGGAGGCCTTGAGAATTATTTTTTAATCCTTAACCCTGGTTATGAATGAGATAGGTTTTGTAGGTTTGTTCTTAAGTTGACTTTGTATGTAAGTTGGAACAGGGGCATTTACCTATCACCTCTAATAGCCTCTGTTTGTAATTGTTAGTCGGGATGCTTGTAACTTGGGGACTTACCATAACAGCTTCCATTTATAAGAATGAGTTGTACATAAGTCAATGTTTGTAACTTTGGACTGCCTGTGTGTCTTAGAGTTGATCTTTCTAGAGCAATTTTCCCAAATATTCAATGAGTCTTTTCTTGTAATAAGTGAATCAAGTCTATTCATATTTACTGATATAGCTAATATGTTTAATCTCAATTCCATCATATTATTGCATGTTATAATCTAATCATTAATAGATTCAGGTATTTTTTTATTTTTGGAAATTTCTCTTGAATTATAGTTTTAAAAATTAATTCTTCATAGTATTTTGTTGTTTTATTTTTTTCTTCATCAGAGATTCCATCATGTATCAATATGTCCTTAATTTGATATGTCTTCTGATTCGACCACTTTCTGACCCTTTTTAGTTCTTTCTTTTTCTCATCTTCATTCTATCTTCCTGCCTTTCTTTTTTTTTTTTTTTGGCCAGGGCCGAGTTTGAACCCGCCACCTCTGGTATATGGAGCCGGCGCCCTACTCCTCTGAGCCACAGGCGCCGCCCGTCTTCCTGCCTTTCTTTAATGTACTTTGTTACATTTTGATTTGACTCTATTTTCTCTGGGGCCTCTTGTAATTTAGCCTTCCTCTCTGAAATAATTTTGTCTCTTCCATTGTTTCCCTGAGTATGTGTACAATTAAATCTCTTTCCTTCCCATTGTCTGTCCATTTTTGTGTTTTAATTCTGATTTTCTGCCTCAAGGTGGTTTTTCATATGCCCAAATACTTATTTGAGGCTATTTAGTTGCTTGAAGCATTATGTTACAGAATTCTTCTCCTTGGTCCTTGCTTATTTTTTGAAGGCTAGATGGGAACTTTTATTAGTCAAGATGCCCTCTGTCTTTTTCTTACAGAAAAATGCAAATCTTACATAAATGTAGTCTGCTTTCACCAAGCTGCGGTATGGATTTGCAGGATTCCTGGTTCAAGGGCGCCCTCTTCTGTCAGTGTAGCAAATTAGTTTTTAAAATTTATTCCTGGGTGTGGACGCGTGCTGGGAAGAAGGATGTGTGTCCTCCACTTTATTGTTCTCTCTTATCTGTAGGACTCAAAATTTTACTTTTGCTTCTTTTTCTTTACCCCACAGTCTCCAAAGGGCTCTTCTTCTTTTACCTTCTCCCTCATAAGAAATGCCTTTCAAAGAACATTACCTTTAACTGTACCCACTTTTCTTTCCTTGTGGTAGTGCTCTGATTTACCAGTACTCTTTTTCGGTATTTTTGCAATTAGGATGTACTTTCTCTTTCTGGAAGGATTTTAGATCAATCTTAGGGCTACCTCTATTCCCTTCTTCTGTAGTTTTTCTTTTTTTTTTGAGACAGAGCCTCGAGCTGTCACCCTGGATAGCGTGCTGTGGCATCACAGCTCACAGCAACCTCCAATTCCTGGGCTCAAGCGAGTCGCCTGTCTCTGCCTCCCAAGTAGCTGGGACTACAGGTGCCCGCCACAACGTGTACGTGGCTGGCGCCTTAGCCCGTTGAGCCACAGGTGCCGAGCCTTCTGTAGTTTTTCTTACTGTGCCGTTGTTCTCCGTGAAGACTTGTGCAGCAGGAGTGTGAGAGAGAGCTCACTGGAAGCTGATGTTTGTTTGTTTGTTTATTTTGAGACAGACTCCCACTGTGTTGTCCCAGGCTAGAGTACCATGGTGTCAACCTAGCTTACAGCAACCTCAAACTCCTGGGTTCAAGGGATCCTCCTGCCTCAGCTTGCCAAGTAGCTGGGACTACAGGCGCTCCACAATGCCTAGCTAATTTTTCTATTTTTAGTAGAGATGGGGGTCTCACTTTTGCTCAGGCTGGTCTTGAATTCCTGAGCTCAAGCAGTCCTCCTGCCTCAACCATCCAGAATGCTAGGATTACAGAGGTGAAACATCATTCCTGTCCTGATGTTTTTTTTTTTACTAAAAGATAACTTGAAGTTTAGGCATTCCCTTTATTCTAGTCATGCTAAAGGTGTGAGTTTTGGTAATGTTATTTATTTTCTTCTTGCTTGCCTTTCTTTCTTTCTTTGGTGTGCTAGGAGATTTGAATTGATGTACTCTCCTTACTTTGGCTGTCTAGAATTATATTTCTTGAGTTTTATACCACTTACAATGATTTTGGCTATAAGTATCAAACATAGCTAAGTCAGATTGGTTTAGACAGCAGAGGAATGTATTCCTGTAGTAAGAAATCTGGTGCATGACCTCCTGGGCTTAGTAACTCAAGGCTATGTTCCCTGCATGTGCTGGCTTCATTTTCAGGTGCAGGACAGCAGCAATTTCAGGATCCACTGAGATCCTGTCTTAGAGAGGGTTCCTTAGAAGCAGACCCTGATTTGGGGATTCTTGTGCAAGTGATCTATTGATGAAGTCTTCCCAGTAGAAATATGTAAGAGAGTGGAGAAAGCAAGGTCTGATATAGGAAGCAGGTGGCACAGATGTGGTTTTAGGAGTCATCTAGCCTAAGCCTGACCCCATAGATAGCTCAGGGGCATGATGGCACTGCTGCATTTGTCCTTAGGGAACCAGAGTAAGAGTGGTGACTTTTATATCTCTGCATCAGTCTTTTATTGTAAGTGGGCATGTTCCTTCTCCTAAATCAATTATAGTCAGGGCAAGCTCCACCACAATTGGCTTAGACTAGTTGAGATGTACTCTTGGAGCTGGGGATGTGGTCACCCTTCACTGAGTCAGGTGAGAAAAGATTGAATTCTTGAGGAAGAAGGGAGGAGGTGGACATCAGATACACAAGCAGCTGTGTGTGTGGAAGTATCCATCTTGTGCCAGGCACTGCGGCATAGCAGAAAACATCATAGCCAGCAAAGAGTCTGCCCTGCAGGGGCTCTAGCCTGGCCGGGAAGACAGTGAAAAATCCAGGTAGTCCAGGGTTCCCATAAGTACTCTGAAGATAAAGCAAGACAAAGAAATGGAGATGTCCTGGAAGAGCCACTTTATGTCAGTTGGTTGGGAAGGCCTTTCAGAGGTAGTAACATTTGAGTTGAAGCCTTCAAAAGTAAGGAAGAAGATGATTCTGGTAGAGGGAAGAGCAGTGTAGAGATTGAGAGCCAGGCACGAATTTGGGGTATTTGAGGAGCAGGACAGGGTTAATGTGGCAGAGGTGGAGTGTGGCAGAGGTGGAGTGTGACAGGGCAACAGTGGCAAGGACCATGCTGGTGGGGGAAGCTGGGCCACAGCACACAGGCTATGGCAAAGACTGCAGCAACTTTGAGCAGGGGGTTGGTTTGATCGTTTACATGTTTAAAACATGTTTTTTCCCCTTGCCGTTACACCCCAGAGAATGGGCTGTAAGGGGGCAAGAGTAGAAGCAAGAAGACCAGGGAGCAAACTAATGCCATCACCAGGCTAGAGATGATGATGGTGATTTGGACCAGGGTAGTGGAGCAGGAATAGAAATCACTGAGAAGTAGATTTCTTTGGGATTTCCTTGGGGGTGATGTCAACAAGAGCTGTTCATGGACTTAATGTGCCAAGTGTACATCCAATAAAGGTAAGAGGACAAAGACCACCCTCCCCAGGTTCCGACCAGCCAGTCAGCCAGGAGCTCGCTGCTTCCTGTGACAAGGGGCACGGCAGGTGTGGGGCAGAGGATGGAGGAGAGGAAGAGTCTGTTTTCCACTTGCTGTAGGTGAAATGCTGTGAGACGTTCCAGTGGCAATGCTGAGTGGGAGGTGGATAAATGAAAAGAGAAGCTGGAACAGTAGATAGGTTTGTGGGTTTTCAGTGGGTAGAATGGGGGTTCAGAACCCACAACTAGGGGAACCCACCTTGGGAAGGTGTAGGGGGAGGGGATCAGTCTCAGGACTGGCCCTGGAACAGGCCAAGATTAGGAAGTCAGGGATGACGAAGAATTGGAAGAGTGTCCAGGAAGCTCCATGAAGAAAGCAGTGGGGTGGGGGAGCCCCTATGCCACACCTCTGGGAGTGTCTGAGATGAGGCCCAGTAATGACAGCTGGCCTGGATGATGTGCTGCTCACCAGCTCAGTTAGAGTAGCAGAGGCACAGGGAGAAACGAGGAGGGAGGAAGTGACAACAGTTTTGCCATAAAGGGACACAGAGAGATGAAGCAGTGTCTGGAGGACTGAGGTCAAATGTTGGCTTCTAATGACAGGGGACACTGTAGTGGGTGGAGGTTCCTGAAGGAGCAGGGGGAGGCGGAGAGACGGAGGTGGCTGAACAGAAGGTGGAGCAGCAGGGGGAAGCAAGATGGGGGCTCACGAGGCTCTTTAGGGGAATAGGCACACCTTCTACTGGTGGGGGAGCGGGAGGGCTTGGGGGCAGGGAGATGGGGTCATTCTTGTCCAATGGCTTCTGACTTCTGGATGAAGTTCAAGGCACTTGTCAACCAGAGTGAAAGAGCAAGTATGTGGGCTTACAGAATAGGTGAGAAACAGGCTTTTACAGGTTCTGAGAGATGTGAGTGGATTTCTAGGCCAAGTTGAGAGTGTATTGAAGGTGAGACCAGTCCCCTGCCTGTGAAGTTCTCTGGCAACTTCCTACAGCTCTGCTGCATGAGTGGGCTGCAGGAGACCAAGAGTCCCTGGTGCCTTTGCCGAATGGCCTCTCTAGGAGTGGCAAAGATGGGATGGAGAAAGGGATCAATGGGAGGGATCAATTCAAGGGACAGAAAGGATAGAGAAGCCTAGCCAATGCCCAGCACACGGGGCACGGGGATGTGTGCAGAGTGAGGAGTGAGATGCCTCCAGGGGCTCTACCCATGCGAGGAGAGTAGAGATGGTACATGCTTACCCCAGGCCTGCTAATTCCAGATATCAGGACCAAGTTTAGGGGTGAAGTGTGGGCGTCACCTACCCTTGAGCCCGGTCATGTCTTCCTGTCCACCTTGTATATCCTGAGTTTCAGCACATTCCAGGGGCAGGCATATTTGCTCAGTGAAAGCAAATGAGCTCAGTGACAGGCATCCTCCACTCAACCTTGGGCCATGGGGCAACATGGGGGTGCAGGCCATGAGTGGGCACCACTCTAATATCTCCAGGCCCAGGACTTTCTGCCCCCCCAGCCTGCTGTTCTGGAGTCAGACTTGGCTCCCAGAGACTGGTACCAGACAACAGGGACAGGGGCATGAAAGGATCAGGGGACAAGAGTGATGGAGGTTAGTGGCTCAGGACCAGGTGGGGCTTGCCCATAACTTCGGAGGGAAGTCCCAGGCTTGGTCCCAGGTCCATGCCAGAGTGGAGCCTGGATCCCAGCTGGCCCACAACATGAGGCTGATGGGGGTGGGGCATGCCCCTGACGCCCTGCCTCCCATCTCTGCGGGCAGGGTTCTAGAACACCTCAGCAGTCTCGCCAGAGAAGTGAGCCTGGACTATGAGCGCAGCATGAACAAGATCAACTTTGACCAAATTGTCTCCTCCAAGCCTGATACGTTCTCCTACGTGACCCTCCCCAAGAAGGAGGAGGAGAAGGTCCCTGAGCGAGGTGAGGGTCACTGGGTCACTGCCCCAAGGCAGCCCACCAGGCCAGATCCCGCAAGCCTCCCCTCTCGGGTGGTCTGCCCTGCCTCTGTGGACATGATTGCCCTGACTCTCTCTGCATCTCCCTGTCCTCAGCACTTGTCCCAGTTCTCCCAGATGCCAGGAGGGCTCTGGATTGGATGGGGGGTGGGGCAGGGAGCCTCTTTTTTTTTTGCAGTTTTTGGCTGGGGCCGGGGTTGAACCCGCCTTGTCTTGTATATGGGGCCGGCACCCTACTCCTTTGATCCACAGGCACCGCCTGGGAGCCTCCTTTTGAAAATAGTCTGAGTAGTGCAGACATCACGAGTGAACATGTACCAGGAAATCAAGGAGCACGTGGAAAGGGCTCTGACGGTCTGACCTAGAGGACATATAGCCTTTTCTTTTTTGCTATTGCTGCTGCCCCCTATGATGCAGCAGACCAAGTCTTAGAGCAGGACCTGGGGACTCCAAGAACCCTCCTTACTTGAGCTCACTGATCCCTGCTGATTCTTAGACCTGGTTTCCTGTATGGGATGTGCCCAGGGCACAGGCTGGGGCAGGGGCAGTTGGCATTCTGAGGAGCCCTTCCTTGGTGCTCTCAGTTGGGCTCTGAACTGGCCCTAGGGTTGTGTGCAGTACGGGTGGGAGTGGTTGGGAGAGGGTCCACAAATCCCAGTCACGTCTCAAAGGAGTCTGTGAGCAGGGGGACCTAGAAGGAATTTCTTTACCCATCCCAGAGCGGGTATCTTGCTGCAGGGCAACAGGGCCACTTGGGCAGGCTGTAGGGCAAGAGGGGCCCTGGGAACATGGGCATCTCTTTCAGGGAGGAGGCAGAGGTCCCCTCAGTAGAGTACCCTGTACATCTTTCCTAATGTAGTGTCCCAGGTGAGTATGATGCTGACCCTTGGCTCCTACCCCTGCAGGGCTCGTGAGTGTCCCCAAGTACCCCTTCCGGGAGCAGAAGGAGGACTTCACCTTTGTGTCCCTACTCACTCGGCCAGAGGTCATCACAGCCCTCAGCAAGGTGAGGGCTGAGTGCAACAAAGTGACTGCCATGTCCCTGTTCCACTCAAACGTCTCCAAGCACAGCCGCCTGGAGGAGTTCGAGCAGATCCAGGCGCAGACCTTCTCCCAGGTGTGTGGGACCAAGGGCACAGAGGGGTGGTCATGGGCAGATACTTCAAGCTGATGGGCTCAGATCAAGGGAAGGCCATGAGGGGAAGCTTTGAGTCCATGTTTTTCTCAAAAACTGGCCTTAGCCTTTTACTAGACCTCATGGGAGGCCAGGGTGGGGACCAAGGGTGATGACTGTCTTGGAAGGAAAGGGAGAAGCAGGGCAGTCCCCTCTCCATCACTTTACATTCCAATGCTGGGAGCCTGTAAGGCAACCCCTTATCTAAGGGGAGCAGAACACCATACACCCTGTATTGATGTGAAGGCTGGGGTATGAGGAAGCTGGGGTGCAGCCTCTCTCTGCCTCGTTCTCTTTGTGTGTTTTTTCCTCTCTGCCTGTTTTTGTCTTGTTTTTGTCTCTCACTCTCTCTTGTCTTGTTCTCAAGGTCTCTGTCTCTCTCCCATGGCTGGAGGGAAAGCCCTGCTTGCTTCTGCCACCCTGCCCTCCCTTCCTTACCCCAGCAGCCCTGGGACCTCAGGGGCACAAGAGAGTGTTGGTTTCCAGAGCTTGGCAGCAAGTTGGGGTAGGGGGAGATCCCTCCACATTCAGATGGGTCCTGAGGTCACACCAAGCACCCTTGTGTGTAGAGTGCCCCAGCTGTTGGCTACGGGCAGTAGGTCCCTGGGATGGCCATGTGATGATACCTGCGGCCACCCTAGGTACAGATGTTCCTCAAGGACAGCTGGATCAGCACGCTGAAGGTAGCCATGCGCAGCAGCCTGCGTGACATGAGCAAGGGCTGGTACAACCTCTACGAGACCAACTGGGAAGTGTACCTCATGTCAAAGCTGCGCAAGCTGATGGAGCTACTCAAGTACATGCTGCAGGACACGCTGCGCTTCCTGGTGCAGGACTCGCTGGCCAACTTCACGCAGTTCATCAGCGACGCCTGCTGCAGCGTGCTCGACTGCACTGATGACATGGTCTGGAGTGAAGACTTAATAAACAGTCCCTACAGGTGGGGCCCAGCTGGGCGGAGGCACCTGTTGACACCAGAGCTTTTCCTTGCCAGGCCCCAGTGTCTGGGTTGGTGCAGGCTAGGGGGACCAGAACAGCCAGGGCCAGAGTGCTGGGTGCTCCCTGTAGGCTGCTGGGCAGTGTCCTGCCAGCTCTGGGCGGGACCCTCATTCACCCAGCCAGGCGTTGAGTTACCCAGTTGAGAAATCGTCTTTGAACACTTGCTATGAACCAGGCACAGTTCTACGGGAACAAGAGAGATGTGGTTCCTGGTACAGAGGAGATGGACAGCAAGCAAATGAATAAACAAAAAAATCATTGCTAATTTTGGCAAGGGCTGTGAGAGATGCCAGGGGTGGACCTTTCCCAGGGGGTCAGGGAGGAGGTAGTAGCATCTGTGCCAAGACCTGAGATAAATAAGTCATGAGAAGGAACAAGTCACGAGATGCAAGGAGTAGGGGTAAGGTACCAGACGACATGTGCAGAGGCACCAAGGGAGGAAGAACTTGAGCCAGTGAGGAAGAAAATGCTGGCTGGTCTGGAATGGGGGGGATGCTGCTTAAGGTGCACTGGGAGAGGTCACTAGGACCAGGCCAGATCAGGCAGAGCCTCCTGGGGTCACACTTGGTAGCTGAATTTATTCTAAACATGATCAGAAGCCACCAGAGGGCCCCAGCTAGGTCCAGTTGCCAGTGTGTAGTGGGTATCTAAAGGCAAGGATGATGGGCACCTGGAGGGGGCAGTGTGGGTGCTGCAATGCCTAGGGCCTAGCAACCTACCCCGATGACCTCAGGAGGGGTTGGGGGGCCTCCCTCCCTGGTTAGTGGCTGGAGACCTCTGGGCATGGGGCAGGGGCCAAGGAGGTTGTTTGGCTGACCTAGGTCTTTTTTTTTTTTTTTTTTGAGACAGAGCCTCAATCTGTCACCCTGGGTAGAGTGCCATGGCATCACAGCTCACAGCAACCTCCAA
>CAUYRH010115229.1:0-54605 GCA_963574655.1 Perodicticus potto | reverse complement strand
TGGGGTGAGACAAGAGGTCCACAGTTCACCACTTGTCTGTAGAAAACTCGCAGGAGCAAAAGAGGAGAATAAAAAGAAAGGAAACAGAAAAGCAAGAAACTCAGAGCTTTCTTGGGGGAGGGGAAGGGCACTCTTCCTTTCATATGAATTTTGTACCTGAAGTGTGCATTCTTGGGGTTGCAGCCAGTCTCAGCAGAGGTTATCCACAGAAATCACTTCTCTCTCTCTGCTGGGCTCCCAGTATTCAGCTTAATTGCACAGTTTCTGGAGGTTATCTTCCCTTTTGGACAGGAGCCTTTTTTGGAAGCTGCTTTCATTCAGCCATCTTGCTCCATCCCCGACTTTGCATCTTTTAAATTTACCTGGATGGAGCTGAACATATTCTTCTTAGTAAAGTATCTCAAGAATGGGAGAAAAAGTATCCAACATACTCAATACTATTATGAAACTAATGGAGCAGAGAGAAGAGAGAGGGGAGGGCAAGTGAAGGGAGAGTATTTGGTGGGATATTACCTAATGTGCACAATGCAGGAGTACAATTCATACCACTAAGAGTATATTATAAATGTCTTACCACAAAAAATAAGTGAGGTGATGGTTATGTTAATCAGGTTGATTTAAGAATTCCACATTGTATATCAAATCATTACATTGTATCCCATAAATGTATACAGTTATGATTTTTTAAAAAAGAAATTCCATGGGGTCTTGGTGTCTGCCACACCTTTGGGGGGCAAGACACAATTGTAAGAGTCTTTGCCTAACAAGTGCAATCAGTGTAACCCAGTTTCTTGTACCCTCAATGAATCCCCAACAATAAAAAAAAAGAAAAGAAAAGAAATTCCAACAACAAAAGACCAAATATCACCCCAGTTTACTCCCTTGACAAAATTTTCAGTACAGGGTAAGGGGAATTCATGTGAACCCAGCAGAAGTACTGAGTTGAGGAGATGGACATGATATTCTGTGGAGACCAAGGTTGCTAGAGTTTTTGTAGGACAAAATCATGGAGAGACACAAGTGAAAACTCAGAGATCTTGGGAGAATCCCTGCCAACTATTCAGCAGAGACTATGTGAGAAAACTACCCAAGGCCAAAGAAGAACCATAAGATAGGACTGGGGCAAACAGATACATGCTCCTATTAAGGACTGGGAATAGTCTGTCATCATCCAGACTAGAAAAGCTCATAACTCACAGAGGATTGGGGAGGAAGGAGTACTCAGAAGGATCTTGCTGCAGTGGGGTTGAATAGTTTGCCCTGGTCTAAATGGGCTTCTGGCACCACCTAATAAATCATAAAAACAAGACCCAAAAGAATCAAACTGTGTCTAGGTAAGATATGTTCCAGCACAATAAATCATAAAAACAAGACCCAAAAGAATCAAACTGTGTCTAAGTAAGATATGTTACAGTACAAAGCTTAAGAATATTCATAGAAATACAAAAATTTCCAGCACCCGATGAGGTAAAGTTCAGAATGTCTTGCATCTATTCTGAGAGTCTAAGTAAGATTACCAGGTATGCAAAGAAAAGGGAAAATATGAGTCATAATGAGCATAAAAATCAACCAATCACAACTGAACTAGTCAGAATGGATAAAGATATTAGAAAAAGCAGGCATGAATATTAAAATAGTTGTTATAATTGAATTCCAGATGTTTAAAAAGGTAAGAAAATACGAAATATCCAAATTAGACTTCAAGAGATGAAAAGCACAAGTACTGAGGTAGGTATAATGGCAGACTAAACAGTGCAGGGAGTGAAAAATTAAAAAGATGAGTCCACTCTAAGAAATTATCCAAAAGGGAACACACAAAGAAAAACATTAAAAAATTAAAATAACCTCTGTAAGTTCTGTGACCACTTCAAGCCTTATGAGATATATTGAAGGAAAGGAGAGAGGAGAAACAAAAAATATTTTGAAGAAATAATAAGTAATTTCTCCAAATTTGATGAAAACTATAAAATCGCAGATTCAAGATCAATAAACTCCAAGCACAAGAGACATGGAAAACATGACATCAAAGCATATGCTAATCAAATTGCTCAAAACCAATGATGAAGCTTATACTCAGAAATAGTTTATTTTTTTAATTTTTATCTCTTAAATCCATTTTTCCAGAATGTTTTTGGTAGTCCCCTCATGTAAACTATTAAAATCTTAAAACCATAATTGCACAAAGAAATAAAAAATCTATAAATCTAGCTTGGCACCATAGCACAGCGGTTATAGCACCAGCCACATACACCAAACCTGGCAGGTTTGAATCCAGCCTTGGGCCAGCTAAACAACAATGACAACTGCAACAAAAAATAGCCGGGCATTGTGGCGGACACCTGTATTCCCAGCTACTTGGGAGGCTGAGGCAAGAGAATCGCTTAAGCCCAGGAGTTTGAGGTTGCTGTGAGCTGTGATGCCATAGCACTCTAACCAGGGTGACAGCTTGAGACTCTGTCTAAAAAACAAAAAAGCTATAAATCACCCAAATAGCCATCAAGAGCAAAATGGACAATGGTATATATAAAAATGAATGAACTATGTCTGCGCACATCAACACAGATAATTACAGTAAGTAAATTTATATCATAGAAGAATATATTCAGTATCATTCCATGCATATAAAGTACAAAAACAGTCAAAATCTTGGCAATATATATCTTTAATATACAAATATGCATGTTAAAATTTTAATAACAAGGACATTATTAACATAAACTTTAACAAATTATTATCTTGAGAAGGAAGAAATGAGATAAAATTAGGCAGGAATATATGCACAGTTTCTAAAACCTAATAATATTCTATTTCTTATTTCAGATAGTGATGTTTCTGCATAGATGTTCATCTTAATATTATTATCAAGGAAATGCATCATCCTAGAAATTGTGGTAAAAATTAAAGACTGCCAATATTCTCTCAATAGAGAATCTAGAAATGTAAATAAACTCAACCTTTAAGGAAAAGACAGTGCAAACAATTAAAATTTTTCCAGAGTATAAAAGAGGAAAGAACATTTCCAAAGTATTTCTAAAATAACAACCCATAAAAGATAGCATAAAATAAAACAATGTAGAAACCTAGTCAAACTTATTAGTATTATTGCAGCAAATATACATTAACATATTAGCAAATCAAATCCAATATCACTATACTCCAATAGTACTTTCTACTCTACAATGAAAAGATGGTAAACATAATATAATAAAAAGCTCTTAGAAATATGTGAAAATTCTACATCACATACAAATATTCTAAATATATAATATTCACACATAAATTTCATTTTAATAAACAGACATAAAATAATATTTTAGACAATATAATAAATAAAAGTTCCTATTTGCACTAACAATTTTATTTTTTCTTTATATTAAATCATAATTGTGTACATCGCTGCACTCATGGGGCACAATGTGCTGACTTCATATGCAATCTGAAATATTTTCATTGAACTATTTAACATAGCCTTCGTGGCCTTTTAATCACTATATGAAGACATTTATATTCTGCATTTAGTAATTTCACTTGTACCCTTCTAAGATGCACCGTAAGTGTAATCCCACCAATCACCCTCCCTCCATGATCTTGATTTTTTACTTTTCTCAACAACATACACAATTCAAGTTTTGTACTTGATATTTAATTTGGCTTATCAAACATTGTTCAATTACCAAATGCCCTAAAATCCAACAACATGTTTAATTTTGTGATTGATAAATTATTATAATAATCAATTTTAGTTTAGATAAATATTGGCAAATGTACCATATAATCACATCATCCATGACTTAAGCAACTCTAAATACTGCTGTTTGAAACTCGCTCAGCTTTCTGATCATTTGAACACATTTTTTGTTCCAGTCCCTTGAGTTCTTTGATGCTGTTCACTCGTTTTCCCGTAGACAACCTCTTCTTTGCCTCCATATTCAGGTCATCTACTTTATTTTGTTCTCCTTTCATATAATTTCAAAGGTTCATTCAGCAAACAGTTTATTTAAATCATAGCTTCCTAAATTCTGTTTGTTCTAATGCCTTTCTGCAGATGACTCAGAACTTTTCATTAGCCATGTGTGGTCGTTTTGTATTTTGTTGTTTTATTTTATAAATACTCCATGATTTTGTTAGCATATTAATAATTAGGCTCCTCAATGGTTTCTGTCTTCAGTTTTATAAAACAAAAAGCTATTTCAAATACAAGTTTTAACAAAATTAAGAAGTACATTCTTCTAAAAATTTTACTTTTTACCGTATGTTTCATCTTAAATGTATTTTTATGATGGATGTGATATAGAAAAGTTTTGGTTATTTGATAAAATGTGTCTGATTTTAAGATGTCATCTTACTGAACTTTTAATTTGGGACAAAAATGTTATGGTTCATTGTTTTGGACTTACACAGAACATAATCATGCTTTTAAAGCATTATATAATGAGGATTTTATTGCCACTTTACAGTATAACTTTAATTTTTTAAATATTTCTCCTATTTTTACATTAGATAGGATGCTATAAACTTTAATATATAAAATAGTATCAACACCCTGAATTATTCCAGAACATCCTGGTTATCATGTTTTATAATTAATCGTGATGGTGGTAACTGGTACTTATTTGTCATAATCTCAGACATATGTTTCCTATTTTCTTTTACTTTTATTCAGTTTATCAATTTGTATTTTCACAGAAAAAAAATTCTTGCATATTGAGAGAGGCACTTACAAAAATCAACTCTAGGATAATTCAGATGCCGGAATGAGCAGAAAAAGCTAACTAAAAACTCTCTGAAGACGACTGTGTTTGACACTGCGAGGCCCGCGGGGAGATCAGTGGACAGCAAAGCCCTGTGTATTTTCCCCCAAGAGGCTGCTTGTTGGGGCTCCTCACAACCATAGTCTGTGGCTCTTCTCCTCCTTCACGGCTCCCCTCTCAGGACTGTTTCAAGGTCTTCTCCTGAGGACCCGAAGTCATACTGACTTCCCACCACTGCTGCTAGTCTCAACATTTGTCACACTATAGTCAATTTTCTTCATGGCAGCTACAATGACAGTTCCAAAAAGTAATCTGTATCATGTCCTGTGTCCTCTTAAACTGCGTCATAGCTCACCAATTCTTTGAAATCAAAACCCCAACCCTTAGGAAGGCTTAAAGCCCCTTTGTGATCTGTGTCCCCACCCCCACCCCACACCTGCTAGACCTCTCTGTCACTTTCCTCTGCCCAATGCCCCATCCATCCCTCAAACCTCCAGGTGCAATCCTTCCTAGAGGCCTCTACAATGTCTGCGTCCCACATGTGCCACGTAGTGGATTTCCTGACCCCTTCAAGCCTTGCTCACTTGCCACCGTCTCCCTGGGCCCAAACAAGTTGCACTTGCGACCTATCTCCCCCCCACCCCAGCACTGGGCATTCCTTTGGATTCTTCCCATAGCATTCATCATCCTGGAACATCCTACAGAGAGCTCTTATTTGTAATGCTTATGATTGTCTATGTCCCCCAACAGTAGGAGAAACCCTGCATGAGATGAAATTTTACGTTTTTCTCGTTGATGAATCCCAAGAGCCTATCTAGCGCTCTACAAATACTTGTTGAGCAAATGGAAAATGTTGTTCTTATAATCTGAAAGTAAATATTGCCTTTCCAAACAACATCTAAAGCCAGAAGGTATAAAGCAAAGGATTAAAGGATTCAACTACATTAAAATAAATAAACTCTAAAAGGAAAGACACCATAAAAATAAACTCTATGATTATGTATGGTATGTCAAAAGAAGTCATTGTCTGTGGCACAGGTGGAGCCCTCGAGGCAGAGCTCAGTTGGAATGAAACAAAAAGTCAAAAGTTCAGGATAGTTGGGCATTTGCTAGGTATGGGGCTTTTTTAATGGTTTTCTGTAATCTTTTTATCATAAACTCTATTTTATATTAGTATAGATGTACTGCTTTCTTTAGTTAGCACTTCCCTGATGTATCTTTTTCAAATTTTTTCAAACTCTTATGTTTAGATATATCTTTGGCATTACCAATATCTAGGTTTTTGTTCTATAAATTAAACATTTAGTTCACCTACATTTAACTGTTGCCATATCGGGAATGATTTACATCGTTCCAATGGTGGTTAATATTTCTGCTAAATTTTTAATTATTTTTCTGGTTTCTCTTGCCTGATTTTGAATTAAATGAATATTTTTACTTCTCTGCTTTTACCAATATTTTCTTGGAAGTTGTAGACTATTTTCATTGTTTAAGTGTTTATTTTTTAATCTAGCATTAATAATTAAATATTTAAAATTAAAAGTTAAAGCAATGTTCACCTCCCTCATTATGAATATGGATTCTTAGAATACTCTCACTTGACCAGACTATACTCCATCCTCAAGTGTTAGCTATTGTCATTGTGTGACTTTCCACTATTAATTTCTGCTTTTCATTTCGGATACAAGTCATTATTATAAATATCACATTAAAATAGTTATTTGTTCATATGTTACCAAATGTTTACAACTTCTTTATTTTGTTATATTAATTTTTCTATTTTGTATGCAGTCAATTTTCTTCTGCCTATATTATAGCCCTTGAAATTTTCTTTAGCGAACTTCTGTTAGGTAACAGATATTTAAATTTTTATTTTTGTTGAGTTATATTTATTTCATTCTTATATTTTTTCCTCTTCTCCTCCTTTCTCTCTCTCTTTCTGTCTCTTTCTGTCTCTCTCCTTCTTTATCCCTTTCCTTAATTAAGATATAACTTATACAAGGAAGTGAAGATGGTTTCTTCATACTTAGCATAGCCAATACTCTGACAAAGAATCTATTATTCAGACCACTATTAACCTACTGGTGAACTTAATATTTATAGGATCATATAATAATTCATCTTTTTTGTTTGGCATCTTATATATTTCATTATGTTATTAAGATTTATTTCTGGCTTGCTAATTTAGGTTGTATCATTTATACATAAATATTATTTGCTTTTGAATAAAGCATTCACAAAATCAACACTGCATAATATCAGCTCCAGAACATATGCCATTTCAGACACAGCACCAATAATTGGGGCTACCATGTGAACCCTTTTCCATGTCATTTTTCCAAGAAGAGAAAGAAGAATTGAATTGGGAAATGATAGGTTCTCCATACCAGGACCTTTTAAGTTTTCAATGGCAAAGAACTTACAGTTCTTCCAGAAATGTGCTATTTCTTCTGATTTACTACCTCACATATTTTTTAAGAGGATGGGGGTGCTGCTGCAGTAGCTAAGGCCTTCCACCTGGTCCTTCTTGCTTTATTTCAATGCCAAGTCTTAGATCAATCATCCCTATGCCTTATTTCAGTGATTCAAGGATCACTCTGAGGCTTCTTCCAAATATGAGGTGGAGTGATCTCATTCAAAAAATCAAAACAGTGGAATAATGACAAAGTGGATCTGCAGACCTATTGAACCCATTATAAGATAAATGCTATTTATCACTTGGTCTCTAAATGGCATTTTCGGTGATCTGGATTCAGTGCCAAATTCCACATCTAAGAGACGTACAAAAGCCTGAGTTTTCTCCCTTTCCCCAGTGCGATCTCGCCTTGGTGAACACCTTCAGGCACCTTCCAAGAATGTTCAGGGAAGTATTTACTGCATATATGTTTGGAGGAAGGGATGACATCCTTCAAGATTTGATCTTCCCTTAAATCAGCAAACGGTGAATCTATAAACTAACATAGTCGTGGAAAGTGGTTATGGAGAGGTATTCTCCACTGTGGCAGCTGAGGGCAGTCTTCTGTTTTCCGGCTCTGAATTTTTCTGGTTATACAAAGTGAATATAAATCCAGTTGACCAGCTGTCTACTCGTCCAAAGAGCACAACGCTGCCTTGTCCATTTCAAAGACTGCTCCAGGTCCAGTCATTCTGATGACTCCTCTCGGCCTGCTAACAACTGCAGTAATCAGAGCTCACCTGCCTTACACCACTATTATGCCATATAGCTTGGCCACTCCAAGAACTTTTTATGAGCAATATTATTGATGACCTCAGGTCAATGATAACCTCTCCATCAATAATTCTTGTCTGGAGAAGAGCTTCACTCTTAAGATTCCAAAAATCCTAGTATTCTGTGAACTAGTACAGCCTTTACTGCTTTAGTAAAGAAGGGAGACTTTACTGCTTTAGTAAAGAAGTAGATTCTTAAGCCAAAAATAGTGACTCAAGTCTAACATTCACAGCCTCTTGAATTTGCTGATGACTCCTTTAATATCATACCAAGGAAGTTCTGGCAGCTCTGAAAATCTACAGGTACATGGTGAGTTGGCCTGGCTACCAATAGCAGCCACTTCAGAGGGCCAGGGTGGCTCAGAGCACGTTCACTTTGGTGTCGGTAGTCTGGTCCAGAGGGAGTCAGCACTGATTCAAAGAGGCTCAAACCACTATACAGCAACTGAAATGCAAGTAACCCTTACACAAATCTCTTTCCTTACCTGTGCACAAACATTGCGTCTAAGCCATCCACGTTGCTGATCACATCTTAACTGCTCTCTGCTTATTCATTCAGGGCCTCCCTTTTCATTTTCTATGCTGGAAACCAAGAGATTATTTTGAAATCTAAATTCGATTTTGCTTACCACTGCCTAATGGTATCCTGCTATTATTAGTGAAATACAAGACCACTCAACTTGGATCATATGACCTGGCATGATCTCACTTACCATTTCTCTTTTGCAGTAAATTGCTTGCCATACTTCCCTCCGAGCTCCAGCCACCTTGCTGCCTTTCACTGACTCTCATTTGCCACACTTGTACCACTAAAAGGACAGTGAACTTCATCTGGTTAGTCCCACGTGATTGCTCTGAGTTTCTTTTTCTGAGATGTTTTCATGAAGAGTAATGTTGGTGGCAAAGTTTCTAATCTCTTCCGTGACATGGATCTCAGAAGGATTAATGTCTTTGCTGTCTCTAAAATTGCCAGTCCTTATAATGACATTAAGGTCCCTAGCCATTGCCTCACTACATTTATTTATGAAATTTAAACTTTAGAAGAAAATCAATCCATAATCTACTTTTCAACATAGAATTTGTATTTGGGGGGGGTCTAGATGCTTAAAGTTATAAAAATATATGCTTATAAACTTCACATATTTTGCTATAAGTTTTAGAGTGATACTCGGAGAGGCTTCAAACTAAAGACTTTTGCTGTATTTGTATTTCTTTTCTTTTCTTTTTTTTTTGAGACAGAGTCTCACTATGTCATCCTCAATAGAGTGCAGTAGCATCACAGCTCACAGAAACCTCAAACTCTTGGGCTCCAGCAATTCTCTTGCCTCAGTCTCCCAAGTAGCTGGGACTAAAGGTGCCTACCACAATGCCTGGCTATTTTTTGGTTGCAGTTGTCATTGTTGTTTGGCAGCCCCAGGCCGGGCTCGAACACATCAGCTTTGGTGTATATGCCCGGCGCCTTACTCACTGAGCTAAGGGCACCAAGGAATTCCACTTTATTTCTTCAATCAGCAAGTGATACGACTAAAAAATAGTATCTATAATTAGATAAGCATTTTAGTATAATAATAAACAATGTGACTTTCCAGTCACACTAAATATATTTAAAAACTGGACCCATCATATTCTAGCTCTGGTGGTTTTAAGCAAGTGAATTGAGTCTCCTGTCTTTTCCATCATAAAGTATTAGTAACTTTAAAAATAGTACATATTTTATAGGGTTAATTATGAAGATTAATTATTTATTATATACAGAATTCTTAAAATAGTGCCTGACATATTTAATAAATATAATTATTATTATGATATTTAGAAAAGTAAAAATATATGAAATTTATTGTTGAACTGTTCAAGAGCAAAAATGGTTATTTGATGTAAAGATATCTAACTGAAAATTTAAAACAAATTTTGGAAATCAATTGATGTAATTTTACCCTATCAAAGGAATAGAGGGTATCCATAGTTGCAAGACAGTAAGACTATAGTCAAAAATAAAAAGTGACAATAAGCTACCATGATCCCACAGGCAAAGTCCAATGACTCTGAGAATCTAAGTCTGCACTCAACTCTTGCATGGCCATACTAAGAAAGAGGAGGCTTCTGACACATTTAACCTTGCTGCTGGTTCATAGTTTAGGGTTTGACCCAGAGTTTGAAAATATCAATCCCAGTTCAGCTTAACCCAGTGAATCATAGAACTGAAAGAAAGGGCCAATCCTCTAACCATCAACAGTATTTTTTCTCTATGTGGTTCTAATTTTGTGCTATTTTTTATATGATATTTCCTCTCTGATTGAAACTGTCCCCACATCATTGTCTTTTTTTAACTTATTACTCATACTTCAGATCTCATTTTAAATATCACTTCCTCTGAGAAAACTTTCTGACCCTATTAACAGTACTTTCAAATAACCGTTGAACCTGTGCTTCCTTAATCAGACAATTCATCATGCTATAATTACTTAATTTTGTGTCTCATTTGCTTGACTTTTATCTCTTTCAAAAAAGAACAGTGCCTGGCATGCTAAGCATTATGTCCCCAGCAACTAGGGCAGTGCTTGAATTCAAATTATAGTAGGTGCTCACTAAATGTGTGTAGAGATTAATTCTGCATCTGAGATTTACTGTCTTCTAAATTATCAAGGATGGCACACTAGTTTTTAACTTTGTCTTCTATTTTTAAAAGATCAGATTTTCTCATATTCTAAATTATATTTGCTCCATTGTGCTTTTTAAACAAAGCAGTAAGCAAATTTCCATCTACAGTAATATTTCTTACACTTTTTTTCCATGACTATGCTTTTAACACATTCAATCAAATGTCCTGTTCAATTTTATTAAAGATATCAGTACTGTAAACATTTACAAAGTTTTCATGTTTCTTACAGGAATACCATTTCAAAAGGCCATGATTTGTATCCAGTACAGAGATTGTTCCATTTTGTGTCTTGCATTAAGTTTTTAAAAGTTATGTGAAGTGAATTCATATGATATTCATAAGATATCATCTGGCATTTGGCCAGTAACACAAATTAACCTGAGTCCTGACTTGGCTGTCACACTATATCCCACGAGGACTCAAACCGAGGAAGGCAGACCAGGAAATAAAGGAATCAAAACAGCACGTTAATTATAACTTGACTTTTGGTCTCAAACAATTATGCAGTACACTAATGACGCGAGTGATGTGACACGGAACAGATGGAACGATCTTCTGCCTCATTTGCTCTAGACTCGTACTCAAAGCCAAGGCCAAAGAATGACCTATTTCCCTTAAGCTATGAAAAAATTAAGATTTATAAATATGGTGAGGATGAGATGAGCCAGCACACGAGAAATGTACCAGGAGAGGCAGTGTAGAGAACAGGCTTCAGCCCCAATAACAGGCATCCTCAAACTTTTTAAACAGGGGGCCAATTCACTGTCCCTCAGACCACTGGAGGGCCAGACTATAGTTTAAAACAAAAAAAAACTATGAACAAATTCCTATACACACTGCACATATCTCATTTTGAAGTAAAAAACACAACAGGAACAAAAACAATTCACACCAACTCATGTGGCCTGCGGGCTGTAGTTTGAGGACCCCTGATCTAGAATCTCCCATCTTGCTCTTCCTAAACTGTGACAACTTTTGGCAAAGCTGTTACGTGAGAACAAGATGGGAAAAGGAAGAGACAATAAATGTGGACACGGAAACGCAGGGTTGGCAGGAGAAGAATAAGGAATGAAAGAGAGGACTGGCTTTCATGAGCAGCCCCTGCTGACTTCTGGCTGCACCTGTGTGCAGGACCCCTGAAGAGAACCCCCCAGCTGAGTTCAGTCAAAGTACAGAGCTGAGAGATAGAATAATAAATTTCTGCTTTAAAGCACTAGCTTGTACACTAGCTTGATACTCATCGGTGTACAGCCAGAACCTATACAGTACTTAGAACGGGGATGATGCTGCGACACACATTTAAAATACCTGCCCTTGGCCTTCAGACCCGGGAGCTTCACAGTCGCTGGGAAGTCACAAGAAGGTTGTGGGGCTAACATGACACGGAGAAAATTGTGATAGAATGATAAAGAAAAACTAACCTATGTTATGCAGCGGTGGGAAGTGCAGTGAAAATTCTGTTTGTGGTAACATAGAAGAAAAGAAAACATCCCTAATAAATTAAAGCTGCTAGTGAAGATTTTCAGGAAGCTGATTTCTTTTAGCTTCATCTGTTCCTTTATAGAGAGAGAGTTAAAGAAGGGACTATTTTGATTCTGAGCAAAAATTAGAGAAAATATGAAATAGAAGTTTCTCATCCCTGGTGATTCCAGAGAGCAGAAGGTTCTCAAAGTAAGAAATGTGCTCAGGGAGAACATCAAATGGGGGGGGGGGGGGGGAGAGAAAAATGGAGCCTCAGAGTAAAATTACCACCAAGAGGACGGATTTTTTTTTTTTTTTTTTAGACAGAGCCTCAAGCTTTCACCCTGGATAGAGTGCCGTAGCATCACAGCTCACAGCAACCTCCAATTCCTGGGCTCAAGCGAGTCTCCTGCCTCTGCCTCCCAAGTAGCTGGGACTATAGGCACCCGCAACAACGCCCGGCCATTTTTTGGTTGCAGCCATCATTGTTGTTTGGCGGGCCGGGGCTGGATTCGAACCCGCCAGCTCAGGTGTACGTGGCTGGTGCCTTAGCCTGCTGAGCCACAGGCGCCAAGCCTAAGAGGATGGATTTTTAGATCATTTGTTCAGACGGCAAAAATTTAAGGTGCCTCATAGTCCCTTTACAATAGACAAAAATGTTTCTAAGAATCTTAAGGATATTGCTTCATGGACAGGTAAAAGTAGAGAGGAGCTTGGACTGAGAAAAATAGAGGTGTAAATTCTGTCTAACCAAATCAAGTATACTTTGATATATATGGAACTCACAGAATTTTCAAAGGAATTACATGAGCTTAGACTGAAAAGGATATGCAGTTTACTATGAAATGGGGTCTCCAGGACCTCATTGTTTCCCTGCGAACATGGGCCATTTCAGACAAAAAAATGAATAACTCAAAGGGCAGAGCCATGATTCCATGAACACCACTTCCAGGGAAGGTGGTGACATGTGCCATTCTGGTACCCAGGACTGCTATGGACCAGTGAGTGTTCATAAGCCTCCCATTTGAACAGGTGGCTCTATTGTAGATATCCTACACATAAAAACATTATTCGGGGATTTGAGGGGTTAAATAACATGTCTTATTAAAAATAGTTCTTTAGATCAAGAGAAACTACTTAGGCACCATCACACGGGCTGGTGTAGAAGATGGGACTCTGCTCTCATGGATTTAATGCCATAATGATAACACTTTTTTTTTTTTTTTTTTGCAGTTTTTGGCTAGGCCAGGCTTGAATTCGCCACCTCCAGTATATAGGGCTAGCGTTTTACTCCTTTGAGCCACAGGCACCTCCCAATGATAACCCTTGTTACGGGGGAGAAGGTGAGTATATTTTTCTCAAGGGAGAGATTTGAATTATTCCAGTAAAAGAGTAGAGTGTAGCTTATTGTATTTCCCAAAAATAGCCACAATATTTCTTACCCTACACACCCTTCTGTAATGTGACATCCCCACCTCACCAAGAAAGTGGTCTATTTCTTCACACCTTTCTTTGAATATGGACAGGACTCATAACTCCCTTGCCCAATAAAACATGGCCAAAGAGATGCTGTGTCAGCTCTAAATACAACTCTCAACTTACCTAGAAGTTTCTACTCCTTTTCCTTCAAATATTCTTCACACATTCTGTTTTGGATCTCAGCTGCCATGCTGAGAAATCCTCACTACATGAAAAAGTCCTATGTAGGCTACATGGAGATTCTGATTTCCAGCCAAAAGCCATCATCAAAAACGAGCTGACCTGGGTGGGTATCTATCCGGACAAGCCTTTACTAGACTCATCGTTAGCTGATATCTATATTTCAGGCTATCTATTTTTTGTTTACATGAATTGTCCTATTTATTTTAAAGAGTGACCCATAAGCTAAGCTATCATTGGATTATTTTTCTTATTCCTCTTTTGCAGATAAGTAAATTGAGTCTCGGTGAATTTAAATGTCTTACCCAAAGTCAAACACCAGTTAACTAGCCCCAGATCAGGAATCCATATCCAGGTTGTCTGATACCCAAACCTATGCTTGTTCATATCGCATAACATGATCTATGGATAGAAAATCATCACGGTTTTAAGGAAATACATTTATTAAATGTGGAAGAAGGGAGGCAAGTTTGTTCAGGAACCCCCAGAAATCAACACTACATTTGGAGAGTCTCCTTCCTTTCTCATCCCTGAAGTGGGAGGTCTGTGTTTGCCATCCTGGAGGTGCTGCCCAACTACAAGTAACAGCCCCTTGAAAGGAAGTGGAAGGAAGGTGGGTCACAGGCAGCCAGTAGGGAACTTTTCTTTATGTCAACGCTCTACTGTTTCTAGTGTGAGTCCTGTGTGGTAAGGCCAGCTTCTGTGACACAAATAGAATACAAGAGACTGTGTTCAACCTCTTTCCTAGAGCTACTAAAATATGCTCCTAAAATATTATATCAAGAGAGAATCACGTGGATAAGGGATAAAATTACTGTGTTTATTGTCACATGTGCCTTTTGCACATACGTTAACTATAAAGGGTGGAAATACACAGCTGCTCGGGTCATTTTGCAGCCATGCAAGTACAGGGAAGCCAGTCAGTGGAGAGCAAACGGCCCACACTGGGTTTCCCCATCTATCCTAGAGGATCACACTGTCTTCACCTCTGTTGCCATCAAATAGGTGTAGAAAGACCTTATTTTGCTTACACGGTTTTAGAAATGAAAGTTGTGGGTCACATCTCTTATGCACTCAATCTAGCAAAAATCTTTAATAAACTAACTTGTGAGTAGGACTAAATTAGTTCCAAGACTTATCCAAGACTTAGATAAATTTATCCTGTTTTATATTACTTCACTTATTACAACATCATTATATGGAATCCTTTCAACAAGCTTATTGGTTTTTGAATACTTGGAATTTCAGTGTATTCGTATTTTTTTTACCTGTGAGTACACGGAAACTCACTATAGTTGGGTAAGATGTTCCAGACTATGCAGCTGAGACGTGTACAAGTGTGGTACCCTGCATGCCTAGCTCTTCAGCATATGCTCTGGGTCTAGTCCTTCAGGAGATATACCACCTACCTGCCACACTTATATTTACATAAAATAAAGAATCCTACATCATAGAAAAAAACCTTTTATTACAGAAAAATTATTGAGATCAAAAATCTGTTTAGCAACTAAAAGATTCTCATTGAGAGTCACATTAACCTCTATAATACAAGACTGGGAAAATGTTCGTGGCAAATGCAAAATTTTGATAGACACTAACATGTAAAGATCAACATATCTAAAACAAACAACGGTTCTTTAAAATCTGCACCCTCCCCCATTTCTGGTCAAGCAAAACAGCTTCCAGGGGCCAAGTTGAAGGCCAATCTTTGACTCTTCTTTCTTCCCCTTCATTTTTAAGCAAGTACTAAGTAATGCTCATTTTCAAACCTCCCTATCACAATCTTTCAGTTTTCTACTTTATGTTTTTCAAAAACTATATATATTTTTTCTGTTGCCTGGACAAATGTAATTGTCTCTTTTCTGCCCTCCTGACAGAAATGTGTCTAAAATGATGTTTCTGAAGCCGTGCCTTTAATGAACTGGCTATATCCAAGTTTCATTTCCAAATTCTAGTGAGCATGTAGCAAAATCACATGCTTCTTTAGTATAGAAACTATTTTGCACGTTCTCATGCCGGGTGCTACTTTTCATAGTCTCTAAATACTTTCCTTTATCCCTGACTTATAAAACTTTGAAGTCCGGGCTCAACTACCATGCCATTAGCGTTAATGATGGGTAAGACAGAGGCAACTCCCCTGTACCTTGTTTGGACATTAACAAACTCTGCCCTGAATTAAAATGATTTGAATGTAAACTTTAAGCACGAAACAACATAAAGCACTGCATCACTATTGCCCAAAGTCCGTATATGTAGTACAAGGTGAAATTTACTGAAGGTTATTTTTTCTCTGTAAGTTTTATGTCATATATCTTTTTTTGATTTTGAAACTCTTTTTTAAAATCCTCTCCAGTCTTCTTATTCTAGATTGATTCACTTTCAAGGCAGCAAACACGAATGCTGGGCTGCATCAGGCAATTTCCAAGGAAGCCCAGGAAACAAATTAAGATGTGACTTTGAGAAGTGACACCAGTCAAACATAACTCTAGGACAGGGCAAACAAGACTCTTTGTGTCTTCCTGTTTCTTTGGGGAGACTTTCATTGCCAAGACTGAAAATGATGAAGTGTTGGTTTCTGTTAAAAAGGAGCTCATGCAACTCGAGTTTTTAGGTGAAACAAAGGCCATCTGTATGCATCAACTTAGTCATAATTTTCCATTTACTACACAACATAAAACTTGTGCTTTTTCCCTTCAGTGTTTCTTGTTTAATCTCTGGGAACCATATTTTCTTAAGTGTATCTACAACTCAAGTCACAAGGTAAGGCACATATGCTTCCCTATAAAAATTCAATGGCATTACTAAAATTGAGATGATCCAAGAAATTATAGAATTTATGAAAAGTGATAAATCACCTTTGGTTGATTTAGTATTTAATTAATTTAATATTTGTTTATTTTTTTAGTAGCAAATTAGTTTCCACTAGAATTTTTTTTTCAATTTATTGCATTTGATGTCATTTTAGACACACACTGGCAATTTAGGTGAAAGAAATCTTGCCATTTTTGTTTCTGAATTATTTTGGAAATGTGTCATACAGAGTATATCATACACTGCCAGAGTAAATTGAAATTTACAATTCAATTTTACATCTTGAATATTACATCTTAATTATCATACTTTGAAATTAAATAAGGAAATTAAGTAGAAATTTAGACAAACCAATACATAAATGTAGGAAAAAAATATTTTATAATGCAACTACTCCATATAACTTTAACAGCTTTTGCAAAAAACCAAATCATGTGTGTGCAATGGGTTATTTATCCCAATTATATAGATAAACTCTCAAATCACTAACACAGTTTAAAACATATTTGTTAAATATTAAAAATTAACATCTTGGGATGCTGCTATAATTCTTCTCTGCTTGGTGGTTAATTCTAGCACTATTTTTGGCTCCCATTTTATGCATGAAATCTAGAATCAGCACCTCTAATTCATTCTAGTGAGTCTCCAACTTGTGTAGTAGCAGCATGAATAGAATTTGCAAGAGATTCAGTTAGGGTGTCACAATGATTTATTTTCCTTTTTAACATGAAATTTATATTTCTAAATATGAGCGAACATTTAAAATGGTAATACACTTTCTTTTTTCTCAATGTTAGGAGTATTAATTGAACATCTAGAGATTCTCTTTAAAGTAGCAGAGCCAGCAAACTCCAAAACACATCTAATGACTTTGCTAGCATTTCAAATCAAATTCACTTAGACTTTCTTTGGAAAAGGGCTAAGAATACTTCAGCAAAATCAGCAATAGAGAAATCTTAAAATATTTGATACATTTACATTTGTAAATGACAGCTAATTGGTATAGCATGTACCAAAAGAGCATGTTTAATGCACCAAATGTTTTTGCATATATATTTACTATATTTGTAGATTTTAAAACTTACTGTACATACCTTTGAACATTTAACATGAAATTCTATTTAGGATTTCATTCAAATTTTAGATGTATGCCCCCAAAATATTTAATGCAAAAATTAGATTGTTATCGCTTACTTGGTACCACTTAGCTATTCTAGAACTAAAATTGGTTCAGATACAAATGTTCACACACTACAATAAAAAATATTCAAAACAAGAGGCATAGTACACTTTCACTTTCACTTCCTAAACATACAGGACTTGGAAGTGGTCACTCTCATCCTTATGATAATAATGACAAGAAAAAAACCTGGACAAGTTGAAAATGTGTGATATTTCTTGGACTCATTAGAAAACTGAGACTTCAATACAAACCACAATCTTACAATCTGAAAAGCTTGGTAAATCCAGGGAATTGCAGCTGAGATCTGGTTACCTGTGGCAGAAGCTGCTAGAGCCATAAGCTATTAGGAACAGTAATTTTGATGAGTTGCTAGACACTGAGTATAGACTAGCATGAGAATCAAGAGCTTCTGGAGAAGCTTCTGGAGTCAAAAGATTCATGATCGGAAAGCTCACATGTTCATGGCTTTTGCTCCAAGAATCATCATGTTCTTGCAGTGACGATCCAAGAAAAATCTGCTTCAGCCATGACAGTGGGAGACAGAGTGTGACATTGAAAATCACGTGTAGAATGTTCTCCATAATGAAGGTCTACTCTCACTGGATGGACTATCAGAGGAGAATTTGGAAACCTTATTCCAAATGAGAAAAAAAATGCCACATGCAGTCTCTTCTAGCTTTTGGACTCACCAAAAGGGGAAAAATAGCCAACATGGTTCAGAATTTCAAAGAAATGTATCAGGAAATGTAAGTAGAGGTTGTGGCAGAAACAGGGTGAGGGCCACAACCCAGAGACACGGACCTGCAAATGACTGATGCTGAGATGGATTACAGAAGGCTCCTTTCCTCCCACCACATTAAGGTTGCTCCAGCTGATTATAGCTGAAAGAGCTGCAAGATGGAGCTCTCTGAGACACCCCAAAGTCACAGGGAGATAAAAACAAGGACACTAGAGGAATTTGAATTCTTTGACACCTACAGCAACAATAACCATGAAACACCGCTCAATTCCTGGAAAAATCAACTCAAATCCTCGTACTAAAGGCTTGCTCACTTCAGTTGCTATTTTTTCAATAAAATCTGGCTGGTGCACAACAAAAAAAATTAAAACACATGCCAAATGGCAAATTATAATACATAAATAAAATAAAATATAAAAGAAAGCAATCATCAGAGCCAGATCAGATATGACACAAATGCTTGACTATCAGATAGGGGATTTAAAATAATATTGATTAATATGTCAAAGGTACTTACATAAATAGTAGACAAAATGCTATAAGAGATGGATAATATCAGCAGAGATGGAATCATAAGAAAGTATCAAAAGTAAATGCTGAAGATAAAAAAAGGAAGCAACAGAGATGGACAATGATTTGATATCTCATCCGTAGACAGTGCAGCTGAGGAATTACAGAGCTTGAAGATAGATCAATAAAACATTCCCAACCCAGCAGGAGTGAAGTTGAATATAAACTATGACATGTCATCCAAAGTTCCTCAGTTGTAAGGGTTGCGCCACTCTGACGGGATGTTGACAGCCATGGAAGTCGTGCTTACGTAGGGGTAGAGGAAATATGGAGACTCTCTGTATTTTCTGTGAAATTTTGCTGTGAATCTCAGACTACTCTAAAAATAAAGCCAATTTTAAAATACAACAAGCAAATCAAAAACTTCCCAAACTGAAGTGCGAAGAGAAATAAGAAAAAAAAAAAAAAGAACAACTGTGAGATAATTTCAGAAGTTGTTCAACATCTATAACTGGAATAATAAAAGGAGGGAAAAAAAGAATGGGTAGAAAAAAATATTAAAAGAATGACTGCACATATGTTAAAATTAAACCAATCCGTAAACAACTACACACTCACATGAATGCAAAAAACACAAATATAGTCTCACAAGAAGGAGCAGGAGGAGGGAGTGTGATTGGCAGGATCTCACCTAATGTGCACAACTGAGGGTGTTCAGCACCCCGCTAAACTATAGGGCTCAACTACAACTTGAACTTTACCTTAGAATTGAAAATAATGTAACCTAAACATTTATACCCTCACATTAATTTGAAATTCTAAAAAAAAACAATTGAAGGGCCGTGCCTGTGGCTCAAGGAGTAGGGTGCTGGCCGCATATACTAGGGGTGGTGGGTTCATGCCTGGCTCCAGCCAAAACTGCCAAATAAAAAAAAAAAAGTAATTGAAAAACAAAAAAACGAATTGGAGTAACCAAAACACAGATCATGGAACCTCAGAACACCAAACAGAATATACACAAATATAAACAAACAAAATACCTTACCATATCATTTTAAATTTTAGAACACCAAAGACAATCAGAAAACATGAAAAAAACAAGAGATAAGGAACGGGCTGGGATTATAGTCATCTTCTCATCAGAAATCTGCAAGGAAAAAGAGTTGGAAAAATAAAGCTGGCTACCTGAAACTCTACATCCAATAAATTACTCTAAATGAAGGAGAAACAAAGATTTTCTAAAACTAAAAAAAAAAAAAACTCCAAAAGAAAAAGAAGAAACAAACCCAGAAGATTCACTGTCAGCTAACATGCCCTGCATGAAATTCAACAGTTCTTTAGGCAGAATAAAATGGTACAGGTCAAAACTGACATTTACATAAGCAAAAGAAAACCATCAGAGAAAGAATAAAGGAAGACAAAATAAAATATTTTTTCTTATTCTTAATCTATGTAAAAGCTAAGCTTGTTTAAAGTAATACTAGTAAAAACATATCAGGTGATTGTAGTACATGAGTTAGTGACGTGAACAACAGTAACTGCTTTGGGCACTTGTGCCTTTCCTAAATTCATATGTTGAAGCCCTACCTTCCATTTTGGCCATATTTAGAGCCAGGGCTTCTAAGAAGAAAATTAAGTTAAAAAGAGGTCCATAAGTCATAAGGCCTAGGAACTCATTTCATAGGATTAGTCTTCTTATAATAAGAGATAAAGAGAACTTAGTCTCTCCTCCCACCATGTGTAGAGAGTGTGAAAGCCAGGAAGAGAGACCTCACCCAAAATCCAATCTCCTGGCACCTGGACAGACCAGCCTCTAGCACTGTGAGAAAACAAATTTCTATTGTTTAAGTCACCCAGTCTGCCACAATTCTGAGAAGAACAGTGATAGAAGAAGTAAGAAAAACCAGGACTGCACTATTATGAGTACCTGCCTTCCACTTGAAGTGGTAGTGTTATTTAAAAGTACACTTAGATTAAAAATCTATTTTACAAAATCTAGAGAAACTACCAAAGATCGAGTTAGGAAAAATACGATTGACATGGCAAGAGAGGAAATCAGATGGAATCATGTAAATGTTCAGGTAAAACCAGGGAAAGGCAGAAAAAGGGGGGGGGCAGGGATCAAAGAGCATGTTCACAGAATAGACAATGGTTACAGAGATAATACAGAATAATCTGATGATAACAATACCATTTTAAATGTGGATGGTCTGAAAATGTCCAAAGCAGAGGTTTTCATAGTGGATTGATTAAAAATAGAAGAAAAAAGTAAACAAGATGCAAAGATATGTTGTCTACAAGATACACACTTTACATATTGATTCAGACAGATCAAAAGCAGAGATGAGACGGGGCGCAGTCGCTCATGCCTATAATCCTAGCACATTGGGAGGCTGAGGCAGGTGGATCACTGGAGATCAGGAGTTCAAGACCAGCCTAACTAACAGCAAGATCCCATTTCTAGTAAAATAAAGAAAATAGAAAAACAGAGACAAGAGGATTGCTTGAGCCTGAGAACTCAAGGTTGCAATGAGCTATAACGTCATGGCACTCTAGTCCGGGTGCCAGAGTGAGCCTCTCTCTCAAAAATATAAAAATAATTAAAACAAAAGCAGAGATGAAAAAAGATATGCTAACATTAATTCAAAGAAACCTGGAGTAGCTGTATTCATTTCACATAACACAGATTCAGAACAAAGATTATCAGTGATTAAGAAGGACATTGCAAAATGATAAAAGAGCCAATTCTTTAAAACACATGATCTTAAATGAGCATGAACGTAACAACACAACGTCAAAATACACAAGAAACACGTAACAGAATGGAGAAAAGAAATAACTGAATAAACTGTTACAGTGAAGACTTTAATAATTCTCTGTCGATAGTTGATAGACCAATAAGTCAGAAAATCCATATGGATATACGTGACTGCAAGAAACTCGATCTAACTGACATCCAGAGAATTCTCTAATCAACAGCAGAATGCATATTCTCAAGCTCATGTTGAATGTTCACCAACATAGACCACACTCCACGCCATAAAATATACCTCACCATTTTTTTAAAAAAGAAATTATACAAAGTATATTCTGTTTATAATATGACTTAGACATTAATAATAGATAAATAAAAATTCCTGACAGTTTGGAAATTAAACATGCTTCCAAATAACTCATGAGGGAAAAAAGTCCCAGGAAAAGTTTAAAAACATTTTAACTAAATGAAAAATAAAAGTACAACTTATTAAAATTTTCAAAATTTAGCTAAAGCCGCACTGAGAGGGAAATTGCAGCACTGGATGCAAATATTAGATAAACAGAAAGATCCAAAATCTGTAATCTAAAATGATAGTTTTTAAAAACACCATAATATAATTATTTATGAGAAGAAGTTAACTTCTTAATGTTTTTAAATATGTGATGATAGGTCAGATTTCTAATTCCCTGATAGAAGTCATGTTTCTTTTTTAAGGGTTGTTTGAATCAGAATCTACCTGGGACAGATCTGTAGGGCCTGCAAAGCAAAGGTTTCTACAAGAGTCTGTCCCAGTGAGTTGAAAAAAAGTCCACGTTTCATGATTGGATGACATGTTTCATATTTCTTCAGTATCTTTTTTTTTTCCTCCTTACCACATATTTGTTGAGAGAAAACAGATCATCAGTCCATGGAATAGTCCTCACTGTATTTAGCTCATTCCTTTATCATAGTATAAACACATTGCTCTATCTGCTACATTTCTTGTTCAATATATATTAAATTTAGGTCAAATTCCAGTAAGATTTTGGGAAGGCAGGTGTGGTTTACTCTCAACATGCCGACTGATGATACCGGGATCCAATAAACTAATGAAGGGTTGCAATACATTTATATTCTAATTCTACAATTTCTTTCTCTACCATTGTTACAGGACCTGGAACCTTTCCTTGAAGAAAGTATCCCCCCTCTTTCAATATTCTTGCTTAACTTTTTCCAGTTTAGTTAGTTAACTTTTCCATTTTAGTTCAAATGGTGAATTGATTTATTAGTATTCTGCAGCACTGAATAATCAGAATTTTAAAATGATCATTATTACTTACATGCATTTGATAAACATTAAGCTTTTTAAATTGTTTCAATCAAGGGCAGTTACATTCATTATTGTTGGTGAAACTGTTCCATACTGGGGCATTTGGCAATGAGATGCTATTTGAATTCTCTCTCTTTTTTTTTTCTTGTTTGTTTTCACAATCGTGAGTTTTTATAGCTTTCTAGATTTCTAAGATACTAAGATGCTTCAGGATCATCTTGTATATTTTCTATTCCAGACTACTTGAACTCAACTTCTGCTCTAAGGTCTGGCTTCCTTTCTTTTCTTCTCTTTCTTTTCTTTCTTTCCTTGTCTTAATAGCATCAAAAGATCACAATCTGGGTATAAGTGGTACTTGCTACTACTGACTCGGTTGAGTTTTTCTAGGACTTTTCTGTGACAGAAATACAAATAAATGATCTATTTAAAAGACAAAATATTTAATGAGCTCATAAAAAGTGTCAAGTCTGTTACTCCGAACTGTTACAGGTTTACAATACAAAAATCGAAACCAGATGGAATAAGTATAGCAAACATATAAATGAAATTTCCTAAGTTTGGAACTTAGTTAATCTTTAATGTACTGAAATTCTCTGACAATAGGAAATTATTGACTCAACATCAAAATGATTTTCATCCCAGAGGAGATTATTCATTTTAATATGTTCATTTTATAGATACAAGCACTTATTCACAAATGAAGTAACTAAGTTTTCTCAATGAATGCCATGTGGCTCCCAGTTATGTAAGCTAATTCCCCATCTCCTGTTTCCGGCTCTGACGTTTCCTTCAATTCACTTGACCACACAGCTTTTTACTATGTGTATGAAATACTTTTAAATTTTGAAACACTTGAATTCCTGCACACTACAAAAATGTAAAGAGAAGAAAATATTTTTTCTGGGTGATACCTATTATTAACAAGGGAGGAAGATTTTATAATTCATAATTAGTGATGGATTATATTTTCAGTATTTGAAACAGATGCCTTTTAGCTTTTACTTTTCAAAATATTTTAGGCTTGAAATTTGTTCAAATAAAACTTTAAGTTATCCCTTAGACCCCAAAGAGAGCTCTGCAGTCAGTTTTCTAATTATTAACCTTAGAAGACCACCCACACAGGAATTTCTTCTCCAATGATGTTGAAACTACGCTAAAACTTTCTAATAGCACAACTCTCAAATGCAGAAAAAGAACAGAGTTTCCTTCTTCGTTTCTGAAACACAGATTAATTGCAGTGAGCCTCCTATCGGGGTGGAAGGAATCCATTTTGTCCCTTAGTTTCAACTTTTCAATGGCAGAAAATTGCTTCTAGGCATATCATTAAATATTGGTGTGCCTACTTATTTTCTCCTGTCACTGGAAGATACCACTTGATCCCCTGTCAGCACTTGAGCCTCCTTTCCATTCAACATATGATTAGCTAGATATGGGTCAGACAGATACAGCTGCATGAAATTATACAACACGGGCATTAACACTGATTTTTGAGAAAATAGATTTTTTGCAGCCCAACAAATCAAACTTGTGAAGCAATCTCTATTCCATAATTATCGTCATACTCTGATGCCCCCATGTATCAGAAAATAAAGGGCAAATACTTTGTCGATAATTAGACCTTCAAATTTACTTCTTTTATCTTTACAACAGAATACATCTAAGGTTGAAGTGGTTAGCCTTTGGGGAGAGTGAAGTACTGAAAGGGATGCATTAAATTAGACACAAAGATAAGCTGATTACATTTGGAAATTCAGGTCATTTTCTATTTTTATAATTTTTTTTCATTTTAAAAAGTCCTTTTTCATTTTTAATTTATAATGTATATGTTCACTCTAATTTCATTTTTAATTTATAATGTATATGTTCACTTCTATATGTGAAGGATATAATTATGGGCTGTCATAAGAAATGCCATCAGTGTTTGAAATAGATTAAATTAGATGCCTCCAATCCTTTAAACATTCATTTAAAAATATTTTTATATACAGCCATTGAAATTGAGAATGTTTGATTTACTCTCCTATTCTTTTGATTTTTTTTAAACCATAGTGGTCTATGATTTGGAGTCAGGAGAATCCATATAAATCTTTTCTATACTAAGACATTTTTTATATTTTGCTCTTTTCATTGCAGATGTGAGTAAATAGCATCAATTATTAGGATAAAGCCAGCCAAAGGGTTTAAATTTTTAAAAACACTTTGTTTCTTATATCTTCTGATTAATTTTTTATTGATTCATGAAGACTTTCACTGAAAAAATATGTCTTTTGTTCTTTCAATATTTCAATATTTTACATAATGTGGAAAATTTAAGTGTTTGCATCCTTTTGAAACTGTGTCCTCAAGACACTGAAATAATTGATTAAATCAAGAATGGTAGGCAAATTCAAATCAACATGTACATGAATATACTGGGGAATATACCTGAAAAATATATCATTTGACTGATAGATAAATTAATCCACGATAAGGATGAATCGTCTTTCCCAATAGGAACAAAGGTTGTAATGAATGGGGACTGACACAAAGTATTAGAAAAAACAATGGTTTAGATGGTCATTTTCCAGTCTAACCTTATAACCAATACAACTAAAACTAATCTAAAGAAAATATCTTTTTTCAATTACTGTTACATCGGCAATCTTGACAAAGAACTTTCAACAAAGGTATCTGCTGTATTTGTTTTCCTCAGAGCCAATCAATCTAATAGTATCAAGACAGGTTTTCGCTGTATCAGATACGGTGCTGTGATGTTCATGGCAGCAGATGTACCCCGTTCATTTCCTTCTCCTATGCAGAAAATATGCATTCTAGTTCTGATCTTTTAGTAATTTTCATCAAAATGTACATAACTTCCAAGTATTCAAACTCTGAAATCAATCAGAATCACACGTTTCCCCTTCTATCAAGCACTTTAGCTCCTATTATCTCTTTTCTGACTGTCTTGCTGTTATTTGGGGATATTTTAGTTCTGTCTTACATTAACCCACAAGAAAATGATTATTGCTTTTTTTCAGAAATACTCATGTAGATTTGTAACTATATTTGACTGTTTTTTACGGGCCATACCTTTATGTATCCTCAGCTGTGGAGTTGGGGTCACTTTCCTCTGCCTGAATAGTATCATCATTTAAAATTAAATTTAGTGAGGTTCTCTTGGCAGAAAATTCAGTTGTATTGTTGTTAGTTTTGCTTTGTTAGGATAAGTGGACCTGTTTATTTAACCCTAGTTTTATAGTTATTCTTTCTGATGTCACTTTTGTTCATTGCTGCGTGAGTCTCATAGATACTGTTGAAAATTTAGCTTTTTGTTATTGCTATCATGTGGAGGTCAATTTTTTTTTTTTTTTTATCTCAGGTTCCTTTAATGTCCCTCTCAGCCTTTGGTGGTCTGTAATTTCATTGTGACAGGTCTAGGGGAAGATTTTTCTCAATTCTCCTGGTGTGAGGTTCTAAGGACTTCCTGGTATATTCAATGTTGACTTGATTCTCAATGAGTCCTTTCCACATCATTGCACATCTTGTAAGGAGACTTTGAGGGCTTTGTTCTGTATTAACTTTTTAACAATGCCTGCATAGAAAGCATCCTTGAAATACAGAGAGCATCTCTCTCTGGCCATAGGAAATATTACTTTTCGGATCAAGATATGAAACATAATACCACCCTTCAGTCAAACACTGACAGGTTTTGCTGACATCACCTTTAAAATTTTAGGTCCCCTAAGCATAGGTTTCCTCAGCTATCACACAACCCGCTATGCACGGCATCCTCTTGCCGCCCCCCACTTTCATCAGTCCTGTGGAATTTGAGAGTCAACACAATGTTGGGAGGCCCATGTGGCAAATTGAGGATGGTCTGGATATAAGAGCACATTAATATCAAGATTCTTACTGTGCCATGAGACATACAGTCTTCTGTCTGTGACCCCAATGCCAACTTCCATAAAATTATGGAAGAATACCTGATTAGCTTGCAAGAAAGTTATTAACAAAATCTCACATCTTCAAAGTTCTCCAGGAGCTTATATTCATCCTGCAGCCATTTCGGCTTAGTACCTGCTTCTTACCATGTTCTCTTTTTTCTTTCCTTCTATCATCTCCACTGAATATTCATTTTACTCCATTCTAACTCCTCCTTGGACATTTCTTTCACGTGTTTTAACTTTTTCTTTGCAATATTCCAATTAATGTCTTCAGATATATCTACCAGTTCACTTATATGCCAATCTACTATGTTGGGTTACTAGAGGTGCCATCACAGAATACGATACACTATGTGGCTGCAACAACAAAAACTTATTTCTCACAGCTCTGGAGGCTGGAGGTTCAAGCTCATGGTGTTGGCAGGAGGTGTCTGGCGAGGCCTCTCCCAATGGCTTGTTGCAGCCACCTTCTCACTCTGTCCTGCCATAGCTTTTCCCCTTGTGGACACAACCATGGTGTCTCTTCTTAAAAGATACCAGTCCTATGGGACAGTTCCAACTACTAGCACCTCTGTTAATCTTAATTCCCTCCTTTTAAAGACCCTATCTTCAAATATAGTCACACTGGGGATTGTAGGATGTCCACATATGAATTGGGGGATCCAATTCAGTCAAGAATTTCTATTAATGGCCATTTTTAGAATTTATCGTTGGGAAGATAGAGCATTTTATTTTCTGGTAGGAGGCAAAAGAAACTCATGAACTATGATTACAGGGAAAAATAAGAGATCAGAAGAGGGATAAGGGAACTTTTACTTTTCACTTTATATGCTTTATGCTATGTGTGTCTGCAGAGCCTGAACTTCACCCTGTGGTATCCAGACTTGAAGATGGTTTCCACGATGCCAGCATCCTTCAATAATTCCTTCCTCTTCAGTTTGGGTGAATACTCTGATTCTCTTCCAACTGATATTTGGCAAAAGTGAAAAAATGTCACATCTATGATTACATTATCTTATACTGTATGGAGTCTCTCACTCTCTTCTGCCTTGATAAAATGAGTGGCAATGTTGGGAGGCCCATGTGGCAAATTAAGGATGACCTATTTATAAGAGCCAACGAGATGCTAGGCCTTTGATCTTGCAATTGCAAGGGAATGATTTCTGCCATAACCTAAGTGAACTTGAAAGTTAAGTCATTTCCCTTTAAGCCTTCAGATAAAAACCCAGTTCTGACCAACACCCGGATTGCAGCCCTGCAGAGGACCCAGAAAAGCCCTGGCCAGACTGAGACTGGGGCATATATACCAAGTGTTTGTGGTGCTATATTGCCATGTTTGTAATAATTGGTGATGCAGCACTGAGAATTAATATATGCTTACCTTCCATCTAATCTAGGAAAGATATTTGCTAAAAAGATATCTCTTCATGTTTTGACAGAATATCTGCAATGTGACATTATGAAGTCTTTTTAAATACAGTTTTCATTTTTGGAATTTCAATTTTATTCAAATATCCCATTTTTATCATCTGTTTATCTTTGCTCATATTTTCAATTCTCCCATTCATATCTTTCAGAGGTACTTGTTTTAAACTCTGTGTCTGGTAACTTCAAGAGTTCACATTATTATGTTTCTGAATCTTCTACATCATTTCTACTTGATCTTGCTTGTGATATTTTTTTTTTATGAATGATTTTTATTTCCTCCTATGAAGGCTCATGCTTTTTAGGTCTTTTAAGTATATAAATCATTGAGATCTGTGTAGAAGGAGGTTTCCATTTAGCCCTCGATGTGACTGAAAACAAATTCACTATCACTTTCTTAAAGTTTGCCCACTCTCTATATTTTTAATAATGATGATAATAATAACAGCGGACACTTATCTGGGGCACATGATATTCCTGATATTACCAGAAGTGTTGCAAATACACCAAGCTATTTAACAACAGGATGAGTCCTATAATGTAGGGATTATCATTATTTCTTCTTTGCAAATGGTGGGATCAAGACATAGAATTTAAATTATTTGCCAGCTACGTAGCCATTTAGGAAGTGGTTAATCTGGTACCCACTTTGGATCCAGGGTGTTTTTTGGTCAATTTTTCCAACAGCAGTAAGTTAATAAAGTAGGTCACCCCTCCCTTCTCCCTCAACATACACATGATTTTCTGTTTAAACTGTCACAAATCATGATCAATGGAAACTAATTTTGTTATAAATCTTAAGTCCTTAATTCTTACAGCTAGACTAATTAATATGCTAGAAGTAATTAAATCAGCATAAATATCATAGCTGCATTTCATGAAAAAGATCAGAAAATGTTATGCCCATTAATAACTTCTGTAGCTATTCAAGTAAATGTATTGCAATAGGATAATTAAATCCTGTGCTTCAGGGAGCAAGTGGGTTTACTTAAGGAACAGAAAGGAAAGTATGCCTTCATTCTCTGCCCTACGGAATATAGTGGAAAAATTGACTAGGTATATTAATGGGGTACCAGAAAGGGTAACATCTGCTGTTCTCTGAAATATCAGAGCTTTGGCTGAGGTAGAATTAACTAATTCATGTCTGATATCAATATAAATTTCGTTTACAACATGGTGGAAACAGGCTCTGTTTTAATTTTACTTTAGTGTTATACTAACTACAGTTAAAAAAAAATGCATGCTACCTTATAAAGGCACTAAAGATTACATTTTTGAAGTGCCTGACAGAAAATGCTTTCAACAATATTTAAATGTTTTTTCACACTTTGTTTCAATGGTGTATAGAGTAAAAGTTTACTTTTTGTTTCCATGGTTACCTCACTGGCCTAATTATCAGCAGATCATTGCAGGCAGCAGAAATAAACATGTATGATGAATCTGATATACCAAGCCTGTTATGGAGCAAAAATCCTTATTTATAACTTATAGAAAGCAGTAGTATTTTAAAATCATTAAGAATAAAGATGTTCTAGTATTGGCAGCAACTGTAAGAGTGGACTGTATGGTAGATTGAACTTTAACGCCTGAAATAAAAGATGATAATTTCTCATTTTAAATATATTCCTCCTTGCAAATTTAGCAATCTGCCCACTATGGTGGTCTCATACACTAATAATAGTGAGCTTTCATAGAGTGAATAACTCTAATTCTAGTTCTCAATTTCAGGTTGTCAGTGTATTTTTATTTTAATATCTTTCTAAACTTTAATTTTATTCCTATCTGCACTTACTTTTTTTCATGCCTGGGCCTCTGGGCTATGCCAATTTGCATATTTGAATTAATGCACCAAATAAAGTTTGGAAGTCTAATCTTATTAAATGCCTTCAAATCTAACATTTCCCCTAACTAGATAAACCTTATTAATTAACCCATATGTTAGAAAAAACTCATGCTTGCTGCCTCACAGGCTGTCTCTGGGGGTCAAATGGACCAACCAGTTCCCTTGAAAAGCAGAGTGCTGAGACAAGGCGATTTATGTGAAGTGAGATCGCCAAAGCAGCTCACTTTTCCACTAACACAAAACTCCTTGCATTCTAGAATTTACTGGTTGAATAATTGCTTAAGAGTTGACAGTTTTTGAGCTAAGGATTTTTCATCTCATTTTTCTACTCCTGAGTAAAACTTTGTCACAAGCGAGTTTAAAGAGGAGGAAAAGGACTTAGATGTACCATATGCCACAATAGCACTAATGGTGACTGACATTTTGGGGGTAGTTATGGGCTAAAAAAAAGAGAAGGGAACAAACTCATCGTTAGCCATAAAAATATATCAAAATGTGAATAAAAGTCCTTTTGATAAATAAAAATACAAATAAGATGCCAGAGGCTTTCTATGAAGAAAAGGAAAAAGAAAATGCCAAAAGTGTAGATGTACTATGAACGGCATGAATATATTTTAAAAAGTGTATATATGTTTGTGGTTTGTCCTGTCAATTATGGATAAGATGCAATTAGTGATGAACTGAAGCACTAAATCAATACTGTTTATATGGGACAAGTCTCAGAAGATGCTTCTCAGCATCAGGTAGGAGAAGCTCGAGATGGCAGATAACATCTATGGTTACCCCGGGTTGAGAAATAGCAATAGGATAAGGGCTACAGTTATCCTGAAACTTAATATTTTTTGCTCTAGGATTATAGATAAGATCATGGGAATAAAACAACTAAGATACTACTTACAAGGTCAGACAACTAAGTTCATGAACTCATCCTCGAAAAAGTGCTATATCCCTCGTTGCCGAACATCACTACCCTTTGAAGAACCCCCCTTGGGAAACTGTGCATGGACACAGCCCCTCGTCCTCCCTTCAAAGCACATTTTCAAGGATGAGTTTGAAAACTTAATTGTCAGCCCGTATACAATGACAGTTTTGATGGAGATTCTGGAAAAAAGAGTTCCAAATTGCTTTAAACGGTAGGCACTGGCATTAGGTGCATAGCTTCTCTGGGGGAGTATTTCAAAAGATGAATATAGTGTTATTCAGCAATGAGGTATGCAGCACTTTTTCTAGGATGAGTTTACAGACTTAATTGTCTGATGGCATATGACCACTCTCCCCAAGGGACTAACCTGTACGTATCCCTGTACTTACTTCAAGATAAACATTTTAATGAAACATGATAAATTTTTATCATCTGATGCAAGTCTCCTTACACATAAGACTGCAAAAAGAAATTTGGAATAATCCCAGTTGTCCATTCATTCTTAATGGACAAGAATTCAAGCCCCCTTTGGTCACAGTCTGGATAGGAGTACTTGACCATGGGACTTCCAGAACCACAGCAGTTCTAAAGCTCTTTCTGGACATGGGCTGTCGGGAGATCTAGTCCACTGCAATGTTTTTCCATTTGTCACAACTATTCAATAATAATAACCTACTATAATTTTTACTTTAACAGATACAACCACATTTTTAAAATTTACCAGTTTTTCATTATTATGTAAGATCAAGATTATAACACAAACTTATGAGAGAGAGAGATAAGGAATGGTGGCTTTTGAAAACTGATGTTTCTGAAATAAATGTCCCAGTGTTGGCTATATAAGACTGTCATCATAATATTTACAATAGAATGGTTGATAGGATATTATAAGTGCTTTTACAGCATTTGTTATACAAAGGAATGGCTGAATGGTTGTTTCCAAAACTTAAATATAGAACACCAAAATGATTATTGCAAAACTAATTATTGCACCTGCTTAGCAAGTGGAAATTCTTTTTAAAAGGGTATTTTCAAGAGACATTTCAAAGAGGAAAATCTGCCCTAAAATCATTTTATTAAATATTATACATCCTCTTAATGATTACTAACATGTATTCTTATCATTAGGAACACAAAAGTTTAACATCCAATATTTACAGTCAAAATTAACAGATTCTTGTACTGCTAACATAGATGTCATTATGTCATTAAAAATAGGACATTCTACCAGCCTGAATTTCTGAGTCAATGATAGAATTATCTATAAGAACAAAATTAAAGTTAAAAACTTTAATCAACTTTAAAATCTTATGTGTCATCATGACTATATATCATATCAATGAATATGAAGTTCTTTCAATATGCCCAAATTAGGCATAAAATGAATTAAAACCAATAATTTATTCAATTGAAAATAATGGCTGATGAATCATTAGTGTGTCAACCCTGTATTCAAGCTTTGACTTAGTATACTATATATTCATTATAACAAGATTAGTTATAGATTATTACTATCAGTTAAAATATAATTATTACTATCACTTTGAGCTATAAAGTATGAGTAAGAGTCAGTAAATGGGTAAAACCTTGGGTTAGCTTTTCAATATACTCTTCATCAGTAAGCTATTATTTCATTCTGAGTTATGTACATATTTAAAGTTAAGATACTTGTCCTCCCGCAAGCCTGATTCTTTCTCCCTTCCTCATCCTGAGACTTGTGGGAGTTGTGTCCAATCATGACATGGGCCAGACAGTCCAGGATCTCATGACCTGGATCAGATACAGATGCAGGCAGTGCCTCTTGATCTGAAGATCTATGAACTAAGGAGTCAAACAATCTGTCATACGAGGAGGGGGGCAGAGGGACAGCATTACCGCAATACATTCTCCCATGAAAGGGGAGGAAATGGAATGTACTCAGCTTGTCACTTGTCCACAGAAATTTTGAAACCCTGCTTGGCCTTACCTGGAGGTAAAAAATATTCCTTGACTTTAAATCTGGGAGTCTGTCCAAAGATCATTGTTCTCATGCCTACATGCTGAGAAGTTATTCCTTAATCATCCTCCCCCTTGGGCAATTACAAAGAGTTGGAAACCTGGTAACTACTTGCAGGTATTTGGAGACCAAGAAGTCTTTTAAGACTCTCAACCTCTTCGAGTGTAGACTGGCAGGCTTTTTGCTAACATAGCTCTATTCTACAAGGTACAGATTTTCTAAGCATTTTAGGCTCAACTCTATTTGCCAAAATTAACATCCGCAGTTCTTTCCTCCGTCTCTAGATTCAATCATGTGTATTTTAAATGATTGAATGTAAAATGTATTTTACATTTTATTATATTTTGGTAAAAATATGACTTTAATTATAGCATTACTTTTCCCCTGTTGGGCACTACACTAGTTATTTTAGAGGCATGATCTACAAGCCACGGTAATCATTAGAAGTTTAAAGAAAAGGCGTGGTGACAACACCCTTCATTAAATCTTTATCCTGAGGTGACTTTTAATTGTAATTCCCTGAATTAGACCTTTTCCTTAAGGCTGTATCTTAATGGCTATACCTTTAATTCGGTGGAAAACAGTTTGACTTAGCAAGCCTGCAATTCTGAACCATTCCTACTACTTTTAAATACTGCTTGAAAATTGTCTATTTCTTTTCAAATTTCGTCTTTTTCTTATAGCACCTCAACATATGTAAATTATCTTCCTTCTAATTGTAAGGAATAATTTTATTAAACATTTCAATATTTAAATAGTTTTATGGGTCTCAGTTTTTCTAGTGTAGAGAAAACAATAGTTTTCTCACTGATTTTCTAGATCATGATGTTAGTTTTCTTGCTACCTATAGCCTTGATAAAAATTATGTTTTAGGTTTTCTTTGTATTAGCATCTAATTTCCTAGAAGCGGTCAGCTATGGCCTTGATAAAGCTGTATACTATCATCCCCCAAATTCAACTTCTTAAAATAGAAATTTTCCTGAGTAGGCAATCTCACAATCCCTTATTCTGTACACTAAACTAAAACAATAACAAATTTAAGAATATGTGCCTTAAAAGTGGTGCTCAAAGACTACAATGAAAGAGGATCTTTGGGAAGATGGTCTTTACAGAGGCCAAGCAGTTTTGGCAGCCTGTTTCTTCATAATGCTACTAAAAAGATCCAGGATGCATTCAAGTTATTGAAATCACTGATTCTTTGGCCTCAACAGAAAAACTTTTATCAGACTAAAATGCTAAACATCACATGTCTAAAACATGGATTGAAAACAATAAAAAACTTCAGAATTTGAGAGACCAAAATCCAACAGATTTAAGGGAGGGACTCTGAAGGATGGCCATCATTTCTTCTGCAAGTTCCCTGCCCTGTGACAAAAAGACCGGTATCTACCTAAGTGTCGAGTTGCTTGTGGGAGTTTCACTGGGATCTAGAAGCAACAGCTGAATAAGAATGCCCAATGGCAGAGACGCAAGGGGCCGTAATCCTGGAAAAGAGAGAACCGTGGATGTGAACCTGAAATTCTCTATTCAGCTTCTCCCCTATCTGCCAAATCCTAAACCTTTAATGCAATGAGAAAAATTCTGAAAGAATAAAAATAAATAAATAAAAACAAGCAGAAAGTATCCCTTGGAGGCTAAAGGCCTAAGCAGAGATTGGACAGTCTCACAGGGCTGGGTTGACAAAAGTCAGACCATGGCTCACAAGGAAGAGAAACTTTACTTAAGACCCTGAAGTTCTGGGCAGCACCTGTGGCTCAGCGAGTAGGGCATGAGCCCCATATGCCGAGGGTGGTGGGTTCAAACCCGGCCCCGGCCAAACTGCACCAAAAAATAGCCAGGTGTTGTGGCGGGTGCCTGTAGTCCCAGCTACTCAGGAGGCTGAGGCAAGAGAATCACCTAAGCCCAGGAGCTGGAGGTTGCTGAGAGCTGTGACTCCATGGCACTCTACCAAGGGCGATAAAGTGAGACTCTGTCTCTTAAAAAAAAAAAAAAGACCCTGAAATTCTAATTGTGATCTCAGATGAGCTATGCCCTAAATGTAAATTATTCACAGGAATAGGCACAGATGAGAACTAGATCGGCACTAAGGAATCCTGAAACCCACTCTCAACTGGGTCCAAGTAACATGCATGTTCTCTCTCCCTCAGACAGAAGAAAACCAATACTTTTTTTAAAAAATGAAGAAAAAAGCATCACCCACGACTCCACAATTTGCAAATACAACTTAAGGAATCCTATTCCAGTAATGCCAATAAAAAACAGTTTCAAAAGGGTCCAAGTATTTACAAGAATTTGAAATTAGCCCATCTATAGAAACTTTAAGTTCTTGGATTTTGCAATTAAAGATTCACGTATGGTCCATGGAGTCCTCTCTTTATGTTTTGCTAGTTTTATGAATAACAAACGTACTACTTTGGTCCCAAGTTCCATGCTTGCGGTTCCCTCTTTTTAATAATGTCCATGGGCATCACATATTCTTCCTGTATGTTGCATTTCTTTTTCTCTCTGTTTATCGATCTTCTTATTCAGTAATACTCTCTTCTCTCACAACAAAATGGTATGAATCAGGTACTATCATTCCCATTTTATTCATAAGGAAACTGAGAATAAGAGGGTAAGTAACCAGTAACAAGCCCAATATCACAAAACTGACTCTAATCTAGGGACCCTGGGTCCAAAATCCATTAAACTAGTATTTATTCTATGCTGCCATTAACAAAATAAAGTGAGAAGACTCTAAATATATAAAACAGAGATAAGAAGAAAAGATCTCAAAATACTGATATGCTTTCCTTCCACTCTCATTTGTATTTTCTACATTTTATAAATTTTTATAAAGTTTGACTTTTACGGTTGTATATAGTACAAGAAAAAGAAACTAAAAATCAAGAGTGATGAAACTCTTTTACTTACTGACAGTAACTATCAATATCTATGTCTAGTTACAATGTCTGTATATGACAATGGTTCTTTAAGGACCAAATAAATACCTCTGTTGTGGTTCATTCCAATATATGCAAATATAATTTCATAAAGATCCTACAATATTAGCTTTACATGAATTAACTTTTAAAACTTTATAACTATATACTACAGTTGTCTGCTCAGCAGCTAACAGCTCTTTTCAAAGTTGATCAGCCATTCCGAGACATTATGTTATCATAAATTTTACTAGAGGTAGAAATTTTCTCATTACACTTAAATGCCCAGAGCAAATCATTCCATTGCACAAATAATACACTCCCATTACACTGCTAAAACTGGATTAAATATGAGAGGGGTATAATACTCCCCGCAAAGTGCCATTTTAACAGGTTTTAACTGTGATGCATTCAGGTAAATCATTCTAATATATAACTGCAATAATGCTGAGCATTTGGTAAGACAAACAATGTTTGGTAGCTTACCCCACAGCAAAACTGAAAGTTTTAAATGTACCTTTTTTATTTACTTTTTAGAAAAAAGCACAATCGATCAGCTTGCATAATGGGAAAAGAAATAAATGGTGTGAGCATGAAATCACAGCACGGGATGAGTGGTAACTAGTGCCACAGGAGAGAACACGGGTGCTACAGAGATTCTGTACATCACTTACGCAGTTCCTGTATCTGTGGCAGCATTGATTTCTAAACGGTTCCTGCCATAACTCAGTCTCACTGAGGAGGCACATACCTTCTCCTTGAGACTACACTATGCAGAAACTCATAACTCATTCTGATAGTGACAGAAAAAGAAAAGCTGCTGTCCCAAGAACTCGTGATTAACACCCCAAGCAGCCACTGCTTTGCCAGACAGATCTTTTGTAAGTATCACAAATACTTATTCAGCACATCTGCATGGAAGTGGCCATTCTTAACCATCAGACCGACTGAGATAAACCACAGTGGTACGTATTGGACTTAGTTGCTTTATGTGGTAAACAAACTATTTATTTATTTGTAGTGTAATTTTTGGTTCAAGGCTAGAGATTCAGAGGTGCCAACTGGACATTCGACAACAATCACAATTCATGTTTCTGAAAACTCAACTTGTTACTTTTCCTTTAGCCTTTTTCAATGATGTTTGGATATAGTTTTGGAATTCCTTCCCACACTTCCTTCCTAGAATATTGTATTTTTAGAATGATAAGAAAATTCTATCATAGAATTAGAGATCTGGCATATTAATGCCAAGAGGAATATGAAGTACATCTAATAACTGTATCTCTCATGGACAAAAACTACGATTATAGACATAAAGAAGAACATAAATTATTTCTTTGACTCACAAGTATTTTATGTACACATAGCCTTCAAATATTAAAAATATATAACGCATATGCACGTGTGTGTGCTTTCTTTTATAGTGAGGCTGGGCTCAGCAGTCATTGCATTTGAGTTAATAGTTATAATCCCTAGGACAACCTACAGATGACTTTGATGTTCTTCATTCATTTACTATGGTTATCATTGTTATACAATGAATGCATTTTATTGGAAAAATACTTGAAATATTACTGTAACGAAAAGATTTATCTTCATGGCAATAATTTTAGATTTTTAAACTTAGATTTAGTAAATATAAATTAACATGCATCTGCTTCTTAAATACAGACACACCTTCCTTCTTCATGCAAAGCCAAATTGGCTTGGAAAGTTTCTAGAATAATACTTTACAGAAATGTAATGAAGAAAAAAGCATGCAATATTCACAGCAGTCAACAGGAGCTGGAGAACAGCATCACAAAGGCATGATACATTATACAAAACTAAAAGAGCATGCAGAACCTGAAAAAAGAGAATTTTAAAGAATAAATAGACCATGTTTTCTAAATTTTACTCTGTCTAATGGCATTAAATTACTCTTGGCTTTCCCTTAGGACATAAAGTACTATGCTAAAATGGGCTGTACATCCAGAAAAGTTTTTTACAGGTAAAACCATCTGGCCATTAATTTGCCTTGAAATTTCTGAGGTGCTGAGGGCAAAGCAGTAGATGTCAGCAATGAGCTGTGCAGAGATAATAATGAAAGTATCTCCTCCCACTTCCACAGAGAGAGAGAGGTACAAACACAGAGAGAGGAAGGAATGCCTCCACAACTTTAATCCCCCAAATGAAGAAGATTATTTGGTTGGGTTTCAGATTTCACATTCATTTCTATTAACTGTTGGGTTTCAGATTTCACATTCATTTCTATTTTAAAAAATCACTAATATTAGGAACTATTTAAAATGGAAACAATGAGTTATATTTATTTATTTTACAACAAAGAGTCTTTTATGTCTTCTTGCCCTCAGTGGGAAAAACAAATGTGGATATTACTCCTAATACTATCACATATTAATAATGACAAATAAAATACTTTATAGCCCTTTTCTTTTAAAAGAGTGGATCCTGACTACAGTGTCAGTGTCAGGAGACATTTTTGGTTGTCACCGTCGAGCGAGGCTACTCACATCTAGTGGGTAAAGGCCAGGGACACCGCTGTCCATCCCATAATGCACAGGGCATCTTCCTGCAATAATGAATTTTCTAACCCAAAGTGGCAATAACATCAAGTTTGAGAAACTGTTTCAATGAAAATAACACATCTAAATTACATTAAATCAATGTGATTATTGCATAAACTAGAATTTTTTAAAATATAAGAATTAGAAGATTGACATTGTTATTTTAAAAAATGCTAATTCTATATGAAATCACACTGTACCCCATAAGTGCATTAATGTATACATGATCTATACATTTATGACTTATTAAATGAATAAATAAATAAAAGATAATACTAGAAATAAAAGAAAATTCTTTTGCAGAATTTCTTTTACAGAAACCAAAACATTACACCAATGGGGATAGGTCTCATATAATACTGATATTTTAAACACATATTTTTGTGCTTTCAATCTATCTGAATACCTTTTAAAAGACTCTTTTTCTAATAAATGTGTAAATATGCATGTGTGTGTGATTAAATATATAAGTGTTATTTTGTAGTGAAGGAACACCTTTGCCCTTAAGACCGTACCCTGTGAAATCCTAAAAGAGGCAAAGCTGTTTTTAGCCTACATGAAATCCACAGCTACATACACATGTACAAAGGGTCGGGGTGAGGATATGTGCTCCTTAGGAAGAGTTAGGGGACAGCTGATCTTCTAAAGCAGCGGTTCTCAACCTGTGGGTCGCGACCCCCTTGGGGATGTCCCGCATATCAGATATTTACATTATGATTCATAACAGCAGCAAAAGTACAGTTACGAGGTAGCAATGAAAACAATTTTATGGTTGGGGGGTCACCACAAATGAGGAACTGTATTAAAGGGTCGCGGCATTAGGAAGGTTGAGAACCACCGTCCTAAACCTACTAGAATTAATTCTACAGGTGTCAATGAATAGCATTTAAGCCATTTGCCCTAATTTAGTATATATAATGTTAGAATATAAATATTTAGTGTTACTCAGACTTAGTTGATTAAAATTAAGTTCCAATTAAAAATTTATCATGTTAATATGATAAGAATTTGTGGCACCAGTTTCAAAATAATCTTGCGGTTAAGAACATTTATCACGGGACAGCAGGTTCTGAACATAGTGAGGGTCAAGCACGAGCAAATGGAGGAGTTTGGTTTCAGTGACGAAGGAATGAAAGGCAGATAACTCTTGTATTTCTTTGGTAATTTCTTTATGTTTATCATCAGGCAACCTAGATATTTTCAACAATAACTATACTTTTTAAAGGCAAGGTTGGGTGGAAACTGAAGATTTCAGCAAGTTGTCATGTTGGAAAAGAACACAGAACTTTTATTTGAATGAATTTTTACCATGGAGGAAAGATTTCTAATATACGTGTATGTGTATCCTACCTTGTGATTTAATAAACCACTCAAAAAGTGCTAATGGTTTACGCTCTCTTGGCTGTCAAATGGGCTGTAGTGTTTCCAAAGCACTGGAAAATCAATGAGTGGTGGCAGGCAGAGCGTGTTTGACCTTGTGGGCGGTAGTGAATAAAGCTGCGAATTTCAACAGTGCTGAGAGTGAAAAACAAGCCTCTCTATGTTCAAGTCTCCCCAGCAGTATCCAGCTATCCTTTCCCAACTACAAGGGCCCCTCAGGGGCCATTCTGCCCCACGGTCTTTTTATCCCCCAAAAGACTCACTGTTGTCAGAGGGATCTGCTCCTCCCCAGGGCTCACACGTGACACCAAAGATATCAACACAATGAATGGATATAACAGGAGGAGCCTGGGTAACAGGTGCCTGAGAGGGACACAGGAGGTCCTGGGGGTGAATGTGCGGTGGGGGGTCACAGTGAGAGTTAGAGAGCGAGATAACAGAGAGGGAAGGTGAGAAGACTTAATACATTCATACTGCAGGAAATAAATATGCCTTAAAGCAGCGGTTCTCAGCCTGTGGGTTTCGACCCCTTTGTAACAATGAAAATACATTGCGGCGTTAGGAAGGTTGAGAATCACCGCCTTAAAGGGACTTGGAGAGACAAAGTACGTATTTTATTTCTAGATTGCATGGTGTGCTTCTCTGAATTCAATACTGCAGTAAGATGGGAACATAAGAGATCACAGAATTAACTCAGACATATTTACATCTATTCAATTATCTAAATACTGAAAAGTATGTAGTCAGGTCCTAGCACTCAAATTGCCATTTTAGCTAGAAGTCTCCTGTTTATATACTTCTAAAGTAACATGGAAAAGATACATCAATCTACTTAGAAAACAATATTTGGGATTCTAAATCCTCAAAAGAATTGCTTCAATATGGCATTTTATTGTAAGCGCTGGAACAGTCTGTTTTTTGTGCAAAGAACATGACTCTTATTTTACTGTGAGAATCCAAATAAATCTAATGTCATGGTATAAAATTATTAGGAAAGATTAATAGTTGTGGGGAAAATATGTGTTGTGATTTCATTTTTCTCTTCCTGAATTTAAACTGTAATTTTTCTTTGTTCCTTCTGTTGGTTCAAACTGCAACGACTATCAATCTAGTAAGTTCCATCATAAACTGGGTTTGGACTCCATAAAGCAGAGCTGTCCCCAAGCATATGTAACATGATGCACAAAAAATATGACTCAAACAAATATGTTCCCAAGGACACCCACATTCCTTTGCTGAATCAGAATGCTAATGTACTTTGAACTATAGTCAGAATTTATAAGTATGTTGGTTCAGTGGGGGTTTATTTCTTTTTTTTTTCTTTTCCTTTTTTTTTTTGTGGGAAGGAGAACAAGTTAAGAGCTGCTATCTAAAAACTACAAGCAAGTATTATTCACAAATCTCAAATAGAAATTGTTATGAACTAAATGGTGGCCCCTTACATTCATATGGTGAAGCACTAATCCCCATTGTAACTGTACTGTGTTCAGAGACTGGGATTTCAGAAGCTAATTATGGCTAACTGAGGTCTTCAGGGAAGAGTCTTGAACCAGCAGGATCTGTGCCTTATGAGGGAGAAGGAGAGACCTCAGAGCTCTTTCCATTATGTGGGGACACAGAAAGCAGGCAGCCCTCTGTAAATTAGGAAGAGAGCCCTCCCTAGAATCCAAATCAGTTAGCCCTCATTCCCCCCGTTCAGACTGTGAGAAAATTAATGTCTGCTGTTTAAGCCACCCAGACTATGACATGTTGTCATTTCAGCCTGAGTTGACAAATACAGAAATGTATGCAAGAGCCACTGCCACCCCCAGATTGAAAACTGAAAGAATATAAACATGGAAAAATAACCTAATAGATGACATCTAATACAATACAATGATATTTAAGCAAGGTATGTCAGAGCGGTCAACATCTTTGTCATTCTGAAAATGCATTTTTCAATTTTTGCTTTCATGGGTCATGCTTTTGGTGTATCCAAAAACTTATTCTAAAACCCTAGAACACCACGATTTTATCCTTTATTTTATTCTAGATGTTTTAGAATTTTGAGTTGTGTACTAGGCCAATGATCCATTTTAAGTTAATTATGTGAGACACATTAGATCTGTGTCTAGATACATTTTATGTAGGTGTATTCAATTGTTCTGGTATCTCTTGTTGAGAAGATTTTTTTAAGGGGGGGCGGTCTCACTGTATTGCCCAGGCTAGTCTTGAACCCCTGGCCGCCAGAGATCTTCCTACCTCAGCCTCCCAAAGTGTCGGGATTAGTTCACTGGTGTGAACCACCACACTCAGTTGAGCAGGTTTTGTTTTCTCCATTGCCTTGTTTTTGCTCCCTTCTCAACGATTAATTGACTACATTTGTGCGGGTCTATTTCCAGCTTCTCTACCCCATTCTCTTTGTCTGCATGGCTCCTCTTTTGACAGCACCATACATTACCATGATCATAGTAGCTTTGTAGCAAATCTTGAAGTTGGGTAGTGTGAGTGCTCCAACTTTATTGCTCCTCTTGAATATTGTGCTTTCTATTATAAATCTGTTACCCTTCCAAACAAACTTAGAGTCAGTTTGTTGAAAATCTCTGAAATAACTTAAAGTATTTGGGGGGGGGAGTTGAGAAAGAGCCTCACTTTCACTCTGTCATTCTGAGTAAAGTGCTGTGACATCACAGCTCACCGAAACCTCAGACTCTTAGGTTCAAGTGATCCTCTTGCCTCAGCCTCCCAAGTAGCTGGAACTACAGGCTCCTGGCACAACATGGCTAGTTTTTCTATTTTTAGTAGAGATGGGGGTCTCACTCCTGCTCAGGCTGGTCTAGAACTCCTGAGCACAAGCAATCCACCTGTCTTTGCCTCCAGAGTGCGAGGATTACAGGTGTGAGCCACCGCGCCCAGACTAATTTACAGAATTTTGACTGAGAGTGTGTTCCTCCATACATCAAGTTGAGAAGAACTGGTGTTATAATAACCTGCAAATTCATGAACATAAAATATCTATTTATTTATACTTTACTTGATTTCTTTCGCTAGAGTTTTATAGTTTCTACATATAGGTGTTAAGCATATTTTGTTATTTCATTTTTTGGTGCATTCTTTGTTATAAATGGTTATTATTACAATAGTTTATTTCAAATTCCAACTGTTCATTGCCAGCATATAGAAAGACAATTGACTTTCGTATATTAACCTTACATCCTGTTGCCTTTCTGTACTTGTGTATTTGTTCCAAGAGGGTTTTTGTTTGTTTTGATTGTCTGGAATTTTTTGCATAGATAGCCATGCCATTTTCAAGCAAAGCCAAATTGAATCCTTCCTTATGAACCTGTGTAACTTGTATTTCCATTTCTTGTCTTACTGAATTTTCTAGGACTTCCAGCAGACTGTTGAACGGTAGTAGCGATACAGGCCATTCTTGGCTTTTATCTTAGGGGAAAATAACCAATTTCTCACTAGTCAGTATACTGTTCACAGTGGGATATTTTATAAATATCCTTTATAAAGTTAAAGAAATTCCTCTCTATTCCTGGTTTGGTTGGATTTGCCGGGGGCGAGGTGGGGGGGCACTAATCTTATTTTTCTATTCAAAAAATATTTTTGTTTTTGATCAGAGTCAGACAGAAATAGACACGCTCAGAGAGGAGAATCTGAATCTTTGACAGTGAGTTCCTGCCATTTGGGGGGCCTCCTTCATTCTCTTGGCCACAAATGTACTACATTCTGTGGTCTCTTTCTTATTTCTCTTAGTACACTGTTTCTTCAGAGCAATACGCCACTGTTTGTGTTTCAGGACACAGGGTGCAACAAGATATTAAATGTTGGGGGCTTTCATCCTGGGTTTCTTATCTTCCTTTATTGAGGGGCGTTCTTGCAACATGTTGGCAGATATCATCTTCTTCAGAGAGACTGAAAGTTTTTGAGGATTCTGTGAGCTCTTTTTGGCCCCAGGCAACAAGGCACCATGGTATTGTCAGTCTAGGAAAATCTTTCTCGCCTTTGTTTACAATAACGAAGCTGAAAATGCTGAGACTGGCGTCCGCAAGCAACACCAAACAGATTCACTCTCGCCTTCTCCGTCTTTCCTTGGCGCATAACAGGAATGCCTCTTCAGGGAAGAATTACAAGGCCTTGCCGAAAAAGCCATTGCCTATACCAGGCACCTGGGGGTGGGAGGTCCCAGGATTGCAGGGGCTCTGAAGGCCTGAGGAAGTGCCATAAAGTGAAGACCCTGCCTGCATTTGGACCTTGAGAAGCAGAAAATGTCTTGTAGCTGGGGTGGCTCTCCCCCGCCCAGTCCTTCCCAACTCATGGATTGCGGGCATGAGCTTTACATTCCTGTATCAAAACTGAGTTTGAAATATTTATTTTGTACTGTTAGTTATGACTACTTGAAAATGACAAAAGAAGCTTTTTAATCCATATTACATCCAGGTGAGAGGAAACAGACCCGACGTAACTTTCGAACTCATTAATATGGTGAGGGCTATTTCATCATTTTATCACTACCCTTCCGCTCTTTCAAGGAAGAAATCCCACATAAGGGGACTGTTCTTTCTACAGAAATGCAAACATAACATTTACAGGGTTTTCCTTCTATTTTCCCCTTAAAAATAAACTTTGGATAAAATTTCATCTGCCTCATTATTTTTCTTGATTGCTTAGTATACAATGGTGATAATTTATTTAGCCAAATGCCTACTGATAACATTTGTTTCCATTCCGTTTCTCTGGCATCAATATATTAATACCTTTATTACCTTTTTAATACTTGTAAAAATAGACATTTGTTCAAATAAAAATAAACCTGCCAGATAAATTTCTGAAATTTTAATTTTTGTCAAAGCATGGCATTTTTATGTTTTCATAGGTACTGCTAAATGTTCTTCAATAGAAATTAAGAATTGTTGTTTTTTACCTCTTTGGATTTGCTTTATTTTCTCATGTTATTAAATATCTTTGTGTATTTGTCGCTTCCTTTTAGAAAAATGCAAGGTACTTTTATTTCAGTTGTGTTTTGTTTAATAGGAATTAGAGGTTCCTATTACCTCCTAGACTGCCCCAAACTCCATCTCTGAGATGTTGTTCCCTCCAAGTGGGCAACAGGCCCTTTTTTTCATTTGCTTTGGTTGATGGGTCCGAGTTGGACCCCTGACTCATGCAGGGCCAAGCAAATTCTCCTCCTTCAGATATGAAATCAGAACTCAGAGAGAGAAATACTTTGGTTCTGGTACGATCTGGTGTTTAGGTGAAACTACCCATAAAGCAGAGCTAAAAAATAAGCCTCAATTTTCTTAGCCACTCTCATGCTCATATAATAATTTAATAATGGGAAATTATTACTCTAATTTGTGTGTCTCTCTGCTACTTATAACTAATAAGTCTAGAACAGAAATTGTAATTAAATGAAAAGGTTGTTTCCTGATTAGTAAGCATAAAGAACCTTAATATATGTTTAGAACATGTTTCAAATATTATTTTTTCAGTCACAATGTATTTAAAAATATGTATATCCTTAAGAAAAAAGTAATAAAATAAGTGTCTAGATGATAGAAAAGTAAGTGACAGATACATGAAGTAAAAGGAAATTGTGCTACATTACTTTGTGAACCGCTTTACAACTTCAGTGAGTCAGTATATCCCATTTATTTTCCTCTTTACCCCAAAGGATTTCTTTTTTTTTTTTTTTTTAATTCTTAAAGCATTCCACAATGTAGATTCCCTTGACTATTTTCTCAGGATGAAATGCAAAGTTTTACCAGGATAATGATGAGATCTAATTTAGAAAGAGAGCCATGTGTACAAAGAATTAGTCAGCAAGATCAGAGAGAATTCTAACAGGCTGTTTGTGCTTATGGGGCAAGAAAAGGGGAGGAACCAGTTGGTGAAACCAAGTGAGGGGTATTGTCATTTTTTGATATAGTGAAGATTAAGAAACTGACCTTTCTGGGTTGGGAAGAAATAAGAACATTGTTTAGGATACGTCAAGTTGAAGGTAGTTATGAGTTAGTTCCACAGAGAATCAAGGAAGGCAGCAATTGAATGTATGTGCTCAGATTCCAGAAAGTATTTATGGCAGGACATGAGTGTTTCGATGCCATGCTACAGAGAAAGACACCTGTGAGTACACTTAAAACAGCGTAACTAAAATATCACAACCAATCAGAGTACAGAAGTAGGAGAAAAGAGACCAAAAACAGAGCTCTGAGAATTTACATATTGAGAGATTGAGAAGAAACTCAGAGAGGACTCTGAAGAGGAAGAAATCAGAGAGGGAGGCATCGCTGAGGCCAAAACAGAGAGTGCTTTCAGAGGGAGTGGCCGGCACAATTAACGCTGCCCGGAAGTCCAGTAAGAGAGCCAGCCATGATAAGAAGCGAAGGAGGAAACTGTGAAGTATAGGTTCAACAAATGGTTGCTAGAGAGGATGAATAGATGGGGAAAACAGATTGCCTTGCAAATTAACCTGAGAGACAGGCACTTATTTTTTAAACGATTTGGGCCCGGTCAGCTCCTGTTCATGGAGGATATCCGCGGCCTCTTTTGACCTGGTCAGTCTGGTGTACACAGATAGAGGAAAACCTCCATCTGATGCTTACTGATCTCTCAAACGGCCTTAACTCCAAAGTATCCTTTATACCAAGTAGTGATATTGAGGGGTGAAATTTCCTTAGCTCCTTCAGAAGTGTTTTTCCTTTACTGGAAATAATCGATAGTAGCTAATATATGAAAAAAGTAAACACTGAATATCTATTTCACTAATATTCAAAGATATCTGAAAAAATAAATATGGGGTTTTCTCTTTTCTCCTGACCAAACCACAAAGAGGAAAAAAGTAGTGGTTCTCTTCAATAAGCTTCTGAGAAATATGCCCTGGATTTACTCATGACTAAATATGAAAGTATAAATTAATGTGCAAGATGTAAAGAAAAAGTTGACACCATGGAAGTATAAATTAATGTGCAAAATTTGAAGAAAAAATTGACACCATGTATCAAAAGTCCTAAAAATGTTCAAAATATGCAAACATGTCACAATAGTGAGATCTTTAGGATTTCATCACATAGCAACATGTAAAGGTTCATGTAAAAGTTAATCAGTATTTATGAAATATTCTGGAAGTCTAACAGTAAGAGAACCCTTCAATAAAATTTTGCACATTCATGTAATGAATGGATATGACATTATTAAATGATATTTATCAACAAATATACCATCTTAATTCAGTATGATTTCAATGATAGATGTAAATTTACACTGAGAAAGTGATATAGACAAAAAGTTAAAAAACAAAGGAAAGAAATTATAGACTAATAAGAAAGGCAATTTCTGGTTCAATGGAAGTATAATAAATTCTTTAATAGTATCTGAGAAGATTTATCAGCAATACATAATATGACATGAAATCATCAAAAAATAGCTTATTTATACAAAAAGTGGTTAATTTCTACTCATTTCACCTGATTTAATTTTCTTCTGTACTCAAATCAGTTTATGTGAAGGCTTACTAAACACAGAAATGACTATTTTTAGAAAATAGAAATTACTCTTGTGGAAATACCATTGTCACCTTTACCTACAGAATTCATAAAAATCAAACCTAGTTTTCAACCAGATAAATACCGATAATTTATAAACTCAAATATGTCACTCATCTATTGAAGAAGAATCATGGATTTGTAATGAATGCAGCAAATCAGAGGCCTTTACAAGCAGAAAACACCTTCTGAAAGTGAGAAGGGTCACAGCCTAGGGATTCTAGGAGGAAGAGAAAAGAAAGCCTGGCCTGGTGACGAAGGAAATCTCGGGGGACCAGGAATGTTAGGGAACACTGCGGCTCAGTGGATCAAGCACGCCCTGCACACAATCCAGCTTCTGCATTTGCATATAGGGTGGGCCCTGCACACCAAAGATCTTTAAGTATTAGCAAAATCAGCAGTTGGATCAGCACTCAGCAATTCTCCCCCCAAAAAGAAGAGAAAGTGGGTATGAGGTAACCTAGGTAACCAGTGACCAACAGAGACACAGGTGCACAGAGAGGTGCAGAGACCGTGAAGGAGTCACACAGTTTCAACAGGAGAGAAATGGGGATGCTTACACCTTTACACAGAGAGCCTTTATGGGGGGGCTCTCTTCTCGCTTGTGAGAGGGACCCACTTCACCTTTCTGGAAGGGCGCTGCTTTCTCTCACACTTTCTCTGCATTATGCTAAAGTCTGTGTGAATTTACTCTCGTTTCCCCCTCCCGGTGCCCCCCTCCAGGTTCACTTTCCATCTGGTCTCCCCGAGCTGTGCTGTCTCTTCGTGCTGCTTCCCAGCAACCTACCTAGTTTGCGAGTCATTAAATCAGGTCAACTGGGTTCGGGAACCAGACCTCATACCCCAACAAAAAGTAAAAAATAATTGGATCCAAAAAGTAGCTAAAGCCAAATGTATTTTAAAAGTTTTAAAGATTTAGTATAATGGATTTTCCCTTCCTTTAATTACTTGAGATGCCCACTTCACTAAACTGGGCACACTTTAAAATTATGTTTTTCTACTTTAATCTCTATGAACACCATTATAACCATGGCTACTTATTTTATAATTGCTCCTTTCCGTTTACTTTGCACCTTCTATTTTGTAAATAATGAATAATTATCATGCCATATAATCCCTTAGTAAAATCAGTATTATTTTAGAGGAACAGGAAAATTTAAATGGGGGTCGTGTTTTGAGGGCAATGGGTAAACCATATTTTGGACTGTAGGTTTCCTGATTTCTGGTATAGTGTTTGAAATAATGAAAGCTGTGTCTCATTAGTGAGTAGTAACATGAAATTCTCATGACCAAAGTCATTTTCAGCTGTGTCTCCTAATGGAAATACTGCACTATATCCTTTCACACTGAGGTGAAGGTGTTCAGTTTCAGGAGGAAATGTATTATTCTTTCTCTCTAACGACTTCCAGCCTTTTATCTTGGTGGGTGCTTATAAAGGCAATGGACGAGCGTTTGAAGAGCTCCCAGCATCCTCCCCAAAATAAGAGTGACCGGGACAAGAGGTAAGTAGAAGTGTGACCATGATACCCTCTAAGTGAGGTCACAATCATGACACCAACTCATTTTACATTTGTGACCATGTTTCCCAGAGCACCAAATCTGTGAGAGAAATGAGGGATCGCAAAGATAGGTCAGGAAAAAATGTGCATCCTACCGGCAAAATCCTATTCAATTCTGCCTCCCATTGTCTGTGGAAATTCACGACCACCACTGCCATGTCCTTCCTCATCCTCTGAAATAAAAGCACTGCAAGAAAGCCCTAGGAAATGAAGACATTTGATGTAATTAGCCTACGGCATCCAGAGTTATTTTCTTTTTTGACCTGGTCTAATACTGTGCCATTATTTAGATAAAAGTGATGCACTGTGCCTTTGATGCCTAATAAAAAGGGATAGATATCCTTTTATGGCAAGTATTGTTGTCACTTCCACCTGCTATCTGCTCACGTCTATGGTCTGTGTTGAACTTCCCAATGTCCTCATTTGTGATACCTATTTCTATTCCGTGGTCCCTTTGCTTCCTGATTTTGGCTACTCTACTTCTTAACATGTGTCCTGTTTAATGGAAAGTGCTGCTCCTAATTCAGAAGCCTCATGTACTGTTGATCTTTTTTTTTTTTTTTTTTTTTTTTGCAGTTTTTGGCCAGGGCTGGGTTTGAAGCCACCACCTCCAGCATACAGGGCTGGCGCCCTACTCATTTGAGCCGCAGGCACCACCCCGTACTGCTGATCTTGAGAATTCTTCACTCCGCTTCCTTTCCCAATAATAATGCAGTCCTCATATCGCCCCCTATATCCTGGGTCCCTGATGTTGAAAAGGGAGGGTAACGTCTAAAGAAGTTTACTGTGTAAGAGTTAAGGAAACAGAACTTTGTGTTTGATAAGAGGCCTTGTTTTTTTTCTTTTTTTAGGAGGAAAGGTATAATTATGTAAGTCATTATGGCCAGTGCTATATTTTTGTTTTGTTTTGCTGCCCTGTTTCAATTTGAAAGTCAAATTCATTGTCAAAAACTGAACACTGTACTTTTAGATATTGGAAGACTATGATCAAATTTATTGTAGTGATAAGCTTCTTGCCAACTGGGAGAAAAGTTATTCCACACTTGCACACAAATGGTATGATATGACTAAGATAGATAATGTCCTTATACATTATGAAAATTATGTCAGAGGAAAAAAATGTCCAAAGCATAGCTGTATAGAATCTAATGAGGAGAAATATGTGTTGAAAAAATTGAGATTAGTTAAGGAAAGTTGAGCCTAGGAATAATGTTACGTGTTCAAAGGCAATTATCTTTTCACCTTAAAAAGTCAGTGGGATGACAGCAATATAAAAATACAAATATCTCCATGGCCTCGATAGGGAGCTGAAATGAGAATCATTAGCAGCAACAGTGCTATAACACTGAAGAATTTCTGGATATATAAGATAAATGTAAGAACAAATTTTAAAAACTCATGCAAAAATGAGAAATTCAAAACCACTTCCTAAAAAGGGAGGCGTTAAGAAAAATCTTAGAATTGCTCCAGGAACAGAGTGATCAGGGTACAAAAACACAAGCAGGGTTTGGATTTTGTCAATAGGAAAACAAGGAAAGAACGGTACGCCAGTGGTAGTAGATCTTGGAACTGCTGCCAATAGTGTTTGCCCTTCGGCAGGAAAATGGCAATGTGACACAGAATTCTGCCAGTCAAGTGTTCAGGTTGAGATTAAATCATGCAGAGGCCCAGATATATTCTGCAGACCCTGGTGCATGCACAATTCCACATCCAGAAAACAGACTCCCTCGACATCTAAAGAAAACTGACAATTAAAAAGTACCGTGTACTTTTTCTTCCATTCTTGAGATACTTTGCTAAGAAGAATATGTTCCAGCTCCATCCATGTAAACACAAAAGAGGTAATTGGAATACTATGCAGCCTTACCTGGGGAACTTTTAGAAATCCCAATGCCAAGGCCTTACTCCAGACCAATTAAATAAATTTCTAGTGGGGAAATCAGATGTCAATAACTTTTAAAGCTTCCCATATTCCAATATGTAGCCAAGGTTGAAAGTCTATGGCTTAAAGTATGAGACAGAGAATTTCCATCCCAGTAATACAGCAAATTGTGCATGGACAACAGAGACTTTCATCACTACCGCCCAAAAAACCCTCTTTTTCCACTACTATAAACACAAACAGAAGCCAAATAAATTAGGGGGAAAAATTATCACATGCCTGAATATGAAATAAAGAAAAGCAAACCCTCAATGTTCAGAAAATGAAAAAGACACTTGAGAGGAAGAGCAGTAAGCCCTGAGAGAGTAAACATGCCCCAAATGGCTGAGGGGCTCAGGTTTTCAAACCCAAACCTCAATAGAAAACATGGTGCACCAGTTTAAAGATGGGAGCCATAACTGGGACCCCTTCATAAAGCCAAGACCCTGGAAATTCTGACAGCCATGAAAGATACACTTACCAAAGTTAAGCTAGCTTAGCTTTATTAAAATAAAACCCAATAGTCTTTAGTACAAAAGCATTTTTAGAAATAAAGTCGGTCATTATATAAAAACAAAGAGAATAACTCACCCGGAAGGTAACAATTCTGAATCTGTATGCACTTATACCCTCAATCATAGAAAACTGTAATTCAAAGTGGTCATTAGGGTTACAGGGTCCCAAAAATAGAGAATGTACCACAGCTTGCAGGATAGTTTCCAAGGCAGCCTGATACTCTGAACTCCCTCAAAGGATGCTGATTTTCCGGTTAACAGATATGAAGGACCAGGCAGAATGCCCAATGAGGAACATACTAACAAGTCCAATAGGGTACTAAACCTCTTTTTAGTGGTGTAGGGGCAGACAGCAGGGGAGATTGAGCACTGGGAATCTGCTCAAAGAATTTCTGTCCCAGGAAATTTCACTTGGAGAGAAAGGAAATACTCAACCTCGGTTTTCTCAAGCCTTCCTTTCTCACCCTGGGAGGAACTGAGAAGCACTTGTGAAGGTCATGGCCTAGAGCATAGGTTCACTAGGAAGACTCAGCCTGACACAACAGTAGCATGTGTCTATATTCCCAGCTACTCAAGAGGCTAAGGCAGGAGGATGTCTTGAGCCCAGGAGTTCTGGGCTGGAGTGTGCTATGCCTATCAGATATCCATACTAAGTTCAGTACCAGAATGGTGACCTCCCAGGAGTGGGGAACCACCAGGTTGCCTAAGCAGAGATGAACTGGCCCAGTTTGGAAATGGAGCAGGTCAAAACTCCTCTGCTGATCAATAGTGGAATCGTGCCTGTGATTACCGATGCACTCCAGCACAGGCAACATAGTAAGATCTCATCTGTTAAAGACAAATGAAAACAGACAATTTTTAAAGAGACTAAGACTTAATCATAGTCCTATAAAATACTTCCCCTCTCTGTACAACTTATCATAATGTCAATGGGACTCCTGTTTAAACTGCAATGAAAAGAATGTCCTCCTCAGATCTTATTTAAAAAGTCTCAGAGGAGGCTCGGTGCCTGTGGCTCAAGCAGCTCAAGCACCAGCCACATACACCTGAGTTGATGGGTTCGAATCCAGCCTGGGCCCGCCAAACAACAATGATGGCTGCAAACAAAAAAATAGCCAGGCACTGTGGCAGGGGCCTGTAGTCCCAGCTACTTGGGAGGCAGAGGCAGGAGACTTGCTTAAGCCCAGGAATTGGAGGTTGCTGTGAGCTATGCACATTCCATAGCACTCTACCTAGGGCGACTACTTGAGGCTCTGTCTCAAAAAAGAAAAAAAAAAAGTCTCAGAGGAATCCCAAAGAAAATAGGGGAGACAAAAATCTTGAAAGAAGCCAAAGGGGTGAGGGGGGGTGAGGGGGGGTGGGGGGTTGGGAATCTCACCTATGGAGAAACAAAGCTCAAAATCATATCCAACTTCTCAGAAACCATGCAGAGTAGAGTGAATTATTCGAAGTGATGAGAGGAAAAAATTGACCAACCTAGAATTCTGTATATAGTGAAATTATCCTTCAAAAGTAAATGAGAAATACCTTCTCAGACAGAAACTAAGGGACTTTGTAGTCAGCACACCTGTCTTGCAACATATGTTTAAAAACGTTCTCCAGAGGAAGATATTAATAAATAATATAGGTCAGAAATTCAAATCTACATAAAGAAGAACATTAGAGAAGAAATAAATGAAGATAAAATGAAATCTTTTATTTTTCTTAACTGACCTGATTCAACAATTTATTCAAAATAATAGCAACAATGTATTTAGTGATTATAGCTTGTGGATAAATGAGATGAATGACAACAATATTATAAGAGAGAAACCAAGATTACTCTGTTATAAGGCACTTACAGACTCATGAAGCAAAGGAGTGCTATTTGAAAGTAAACTTGAATAAGCTGTAAAATGTATACGGTCTAGGCATATAATGGTAGTATAACTGTAAAATGTACATGTATGTGGGGCATATACTCTAGGTTTTTAAAAGAAAGGAAGTATAATTTATATCCTAAGACAGAAAATGAAACATAAAATGCTCAATTAAAACCCAAGAAGGCAGAAAGAGAAGACACAAAAAAATATAATCTTAAAAATCGACCTCTTGCCCCTAATCTTTTAGCAAATAACACAAAGGCCCTGAAAAGTAACTGACAAAAGATGAAACAACTACCAAGTTGTAAAAGTGAGGCTTCAATGAGTAAGCAGAATATGAAGAAAAAAGCAAGGTACCATGTCATCTTCCCCCCCAAAAAAGAACCCCATATATACCTTAATTAAGTTACTCTTAGAATAACATCCATTTTTTTTTTTTAATCCATGCCTAGTAGGTGAATTAGCCATCTACAGAAGTATTCTACTCTAGGAAAAGATAAATAATTCTTTCCAGTTGTCTAAATTTTCCAATTTGCTTAAGTCTTACAAAGGAAAAGGACTCATTTTTATGAGCATAAATGAAAACAAATTGACTCTAAGGAATGACTGATATATAAACTAGGACTCCTAAAACACTACAGACATAGAGATGATTCCCAGCTTAATTATGGTTTAATTTAGGAGTTTTCAACTTTACCAAAGATTTATTAGGGTATTAGATGCATTTCCAACATCACAGTACTTTTAATTACAATGGGGTTATGTCCCAATAAACCCATCATAAAAACAGGGAACATATGTATTCTTGAAACAATATGAATTTTCATCTAAAACTGTACCTAATCAATTCTTTGATTGATGCCTAGGTAAAATAATGTGTTAACAGATTCCTAAAAAAGAGTATGGCCAAAGAGTAAACATTTGGTGGTCTATTTCAAACACTATCTAAAATGCCCTGAAAAACAGAAGATTCCAGTCCTCTGGATGATGCCAATTCTGTGTATGCATACTTTGACACTAACAATTTTTTTTTTTTTTATTAAATCATAGCTGCGTACATTAGTGCAATCAAGGGGTACAATGTGCTGGTTTCATATACAATCTGAAATATTTTCATCAAACTGTTTAACATAGCCTTCATGGCATTTTCTTAGTTATTGTAAGAAGACAT
>CAUYRH010115226.1:0-13253 GCA_963574655.1 Perodicticus potto | reverse complement strand
CTTTTCAGTTTAATTAAGTCCCATTTGTTTATTGTTGCAGTTGTTGCTATTGCCATGGCAGTCTTCCTCATAAAGTCTTTCCCCAGGCCAATACCTTCCAGTGTTTTTCCAATTCTTTCTTTGAGGATTTTTATCATCTCATGCCTTAAATTTAAATCCTTTATCCATTTCGAATCAATGTTTGTAAGGGGAGAAAGGTGCACATCCAGTTTCAGTTTTTTACATACGGATATCCAATTCTCCCAGCACCATTTATTGATTAGGGAGTCTTTCACCCAGGGAACACTCTTGTTTGGTTTATCGAAGATTAGAGAGCTATAAGTTGTTGGTTTCATTTCCAGATTTTCTATACGATTCCAAATATCTATGTCCCTATTTTTGTGCCAGTACCATGCTGTCTTGACCACTATGGCCTTATAATACAGCCTAAAATCTGTAATGTAATGTAATGTAATGTTTTCAATGTATAATATCATTATGTCTAAAAATAATTCACCTACCTTCATCAAAAATACTTTATTGCTAAAAAATGCTAAAGATTATCTGAGCCTTCATTAAGTCATAATTTTTTGTTAGTGGAGGGACTTGCCTAGATGTTGATAGCTGCTGACTAGTCAGGGTGGTGGTTTCTGAAGGCTGGGCTGGCTGCAATAATTTGTAAAAATAAGATAACAATGAAGTGTGCTGCATCTTTTGGCACTTCCTTTCATGAATGATTTTTCTGTGCCATGCAGTATGGCTTGACAGCATTTTACTCACAGTGAAACTTCTTTCAAAATTGGGTGTAATCCTCTCAAAGCCTGCTTCTGCTATATCAACTGAGTTTATTTTATATTCTATGTCCTTTGCAGTCATTTCAATAATGTTCACAGCATCTTCACCAGGAGTAGAGTCCATTTCAAGAAATCACTTTGTTTACTCATTCATAAAAACCAACACTTCGTGTATTTAAGTTTTATCGTGCAATTCCAACAAATCAGCCACATCTTCAGGGTCCACTTCTAATTCTAGTTTCCTTACTATTACCACTGTATGTGCAATGACTTATTCAACTGAAGTCTTGAGCCCTTCAACATCATTCATTGGGGTTACAATTAACTTCTTTCAAGCTGCTGTTAATACTAATATTTTGAGCTTCTCCCATGAATCACAAATGTTCTTAGTGGCATCTACAATGATGAATTCTTTCCAAAAGGTTTTAAATTTACTTTGACCATATCCATCACAGGAATCACTACCTATGACATCGAAAGCCTTACAAAATATATTTCTTAAATAATGACTCAAAAGTCAAAATTACTCTTTAATACTTTGGGTGCAGAATAGATGCTGTGTTAGCAGGCATGAAAACAACATTTATCTCCTTGTACATCTCCATCAGAGCTCCTGGGTGACCCAGTGTATTGTCAAGGAGCAGTAATATTTTGAAAGGAATATTTTCTTCTTTTTCTAAGCAGTAGGTCTCAATGGTGGGCATAAAGTATTCAGTAGACCCTGCTGTAAACAAATGTGCTGTCATCTATATTTTCCATTTATGAGCACAGGTAGAGTAGATTTACTATAATTCTTAATGGCCCTATGTTCTTCTAAATAGTAAGTTAGCACCAGCTCCAACCTAAAGCCACTACTTGTATTAGTCTCTAAGAAGAGAGCCAGCCTGTCTTCTGAAGCTTTAAAGCCAGGCACTGACTTCTCTCTAATTATAAAAATCCTAAATGGCATCTTCTTCCAATATATCTGTTTCTTCTAATTGAAAATATGTTATTTAGCATACTACCTTCATTAAATGTTTTAAGTAGCTCTTCCAGATAACTTCATGTTATAGTTTTATGTTATGGAGATGACTTTTTCCTTAACGCTCATGAACCAACCTCTGCTAGCTTCAAACTTTTATTCCAGCTCCATCTCATCCATCATAAAATTGAAAAATGTTAGGGCCTTGCTTTAGATCAGGCTTTGGTTTAAGGGACTGTCATATCTAGGTTAACCTTCCATCTAGACCACTTAAACTTTCTCCATATCAGCAAAAACACTGTTTTGTTTTCCTATTGTTCACATGCTCACTGACATAGCACTTCTAATTTCCTTCAAGAACTTTTTTTGCATATATAACTTGGCTATTTGGCACAGACAGCCTAACTTTGGCCTATCTTCTTTTGCCATGCCGTCTTCACTAAGCTTAATCTCTTCTAGCTTTTGATTTAAAGTGAGAAATGTGCAATTCTTCCTTTCACTTGAATTCATAGAAGCTATTGTAGAGTAATTAATTGGCCTAATTTCAATATTGTTGTTTCTCATAGAATAGGAAGGCCTAAGAATGAGAAAGAGATAGGAGAATAGCCACTCTGTAGAGCAGTTGTAACACACACAACATATATCATTAGCTTACATGGACTCAGTTTATGGCACCCCCAAACCACCATGATAATAACATCAAAGATTGCCTATCATACATCAGCAAAATAAATATAACAATGATTTTAAAAGTTTGAAATATTGTTATAATTGACCAGGCACAGTGGCTCATGCCTGTAATCACAACACTTTGAGGGAGGCCAATGCAAGAGGATGACTTGAAATCAGGAAATGGAGACCAGGCTCAATACCAAAATGTGACACAGAGACATGATGTGAGCACATGCTATTGGAAAAATGTTACCGAAAGACTTGCTTAATGCAGAATTGGCACAAACCTTCAATTTGTAAAACACACAATATGTATGAAATGCAATAAAATAACGTGCAATGACATTAGTACCTGTATGTGCTGAGAACTGTAGGGCAAGAAGTTAAATTACACACATGTCTTGCCCATGAGTTCACATTTTAATGGGTGAGAAAGATATGACATATTGGTGATAATGAAGATGATAGATCAATCACTGGTCAAACATAGCAGGTTCTAAATCAAAATAACAAAAAAAGTTTCCTCAGGGAAAAGGGCAAATGCATTATCAGCCTCTGCTGGGACACAGGAATAGACAGGGGTTGTCAGAACTGGGTATGGAAGGATGAAGGAAAAAAAGAATGAGAAGAACCGCCAAACTCTAAAACTGTATTCGGGAACATACAACTAGGATTAAGGAAACTGAAAGTCAGGTTGTAGGCAAAAATGAATTCACTAAAATAATGTTCTTGTTTCTGAAAGTCCAGTGTCTTCCTTCCCTATGCTTTTTATGAGGAAGAGATTATTTTGCATGTTTACCTCTCAGTTATAATCAGCCTTTATCTAAATTGTGAAGTCCAATAGTCCTCTTAGTTGTTCCTATATTTTCATCCTATCAGATCTTTATACTAATTTTTGGCTGCTCAGACTTCCCAAGAGAGAAGAATATAAAAGTTTGCCTTCTTCCCTCTATCAATCCTGGCTAGGAAACACCATATGTTTCTGAAGAAACAATAGCATGTTGTACTAGGCAGATTATGCATTAAATGGAAAGGTTATACAAGTAGTTTTAATCATGATAAACTCAATAAAATGTTTTCTTTTTCTGCATGCAATGTTCAACATTCTTAATCCTTGATATGTATAGGTGTTTAATAAAAACTCTGGTTCAAATTCAGCAAACACAGAAGTGCCTCTACTGTGTGGGGCAATACATGTTCTGCTACATAAATCTTTAAATGGATCCTTGAGTCAAGTCACAGATGGCATGATAGCTCCAGTATTATCAACTGACTAGCCATATACTAAACATAAAAAGTAAATAACTGTCTCCATGATGATCAGAGAGTTCTTTGTTGTCCAAATGCACCACAGTCCTCTTAGCAATATGGTCATCCTGCTCTTCATGAATATAATATAAAATATAAAAAAGTATAAAAAGATTTGTGCCTTGGATAATTGTTTTTGATGTTTTTAGAATAAGTTTCTTTTGTGATATACATACATAAATAGATTCTCCTTGTAAGAAATTAAGAGATTATGCATAAGCCAAAAAAAATTATTATTAAAAATTTCCAAATTAGTAGTCATTATTTAACTAGTAGAAAAACAATTGAGACTTGCTCTAGTCACTTAGAAAACCTAAAAACTTCAAAAATACAAAACAACCTACACCTAAGTGAGGTGGTCAGACATGCTGAATGATTATAAAATCAGCCTGCCAGCATTTGCCTCTCAGGCACATGCAAGATACACTAAGGACATTGTTCCAGAAACTTTGAAGTTAATCTTTACTTGGGCATTTCCTCCTATAGTAACAGGAGGAAATTTGCCTCCGCCAGGTGGCAGAAATTACCCTGTATCATCACTAATCATATTCTCCAGTGCACCATGGTTATCACCATTGGGAGAATTAAACAAGTAGTGGTTTTTTTTTTTCAAGGGAAGAGTTTAAGAAAAAAAAATACTGAGCTTGCGGTGTCATAAAGAGAAAAGGTAAGGTAGAAACATTCCTCAAAATGTGAGAGAAACGTGTACTTATTAGAGTTGATAAGGTAATGGTCCCCATCTAGACATTTGTGAGGAGAAAAATTAAAATCTGGGCTTTCAACTACAAAGACATGAAGGTAAGAACAGTTACAAGGAAAGCATATAGAAATGATTTCCTTTCATCTAGTTGTTAAAATGAGTTATTTCATTCCATCATTGCCTAAGGCCCCAAATGTAGAGAAAAAAATCAAGAATGCCAATTATGGGTGCTCACCACTTAGGGAAATGGTAAACCCCATATTCATGACATCCTTTGAGATCTTGAAATCAATCTTGCCAGTAACCACCACTCACCTACATCTAAGCTGCATCACAAGAAGATTGAAGAGAATGATAGCCAGTGAATGTTTTAAGTGAGTGGTCCCTGTGCTCTGGACATGTGCTAGGGGTATGAGGAACCTTACAAGAATGAAAAGGAAGATGATTCTGTCAAAAGAGAGAGGCTTCATAACAGAGGGCTTGACAGGTATTCCTGCAATTTGAGGGATGTAGGGATTGGTATCTGACTCAGGCCTGGAAAATGTGAACATGAGGGTATATGGCTAAAAGAGAGCTATATTGACAGAGTTTATATTTCCCCTGAAAAGAGAGCAAGGTATCAGATGATACTAGGCTTGGGCTCCCCCACTAAAGATGGAGGAAAGAAGTGACCCAGGATAGTGGTAAAATGCTGAAAGCCAGAGAGCCAGCAGAGGAGTTATGAACACTCACTGTGAAGAGGCAGTAGACAGAAGGTGGGGGTCTCCAAAGAACACACAAAACAGATCATGAGGCTCAGCGCCTGTAGCTCAAGTGGCTAAGTCACCAGCCACATACACCAGAGCTGGCGGGTTCAAATCCAGCCTGGGCCTACCAAACAATAATGACAACTACAACCAAAAAATAGCCGGACACTGTGGCAGTCACCTGTAGTCCCAGCTACTTGGGAGGCCGAGGCAAGAGAATCACTTAAGCCCAGGAGTTGGAGTTGTGAGGCCACAGCACTCTACCCAGGGCGACAGCTTGAGGCTCTGTCTCCAAAAAAAAAAAAAAAAGAGAAAGAGAGAGAGACTCTGTCTCTTAAAAGAAAAAACAAAACAAACAAACAAAAAAAAACCCAGATAATAAGAGAAAAGGAAATTAGTATTTAACATCTTCAACATGTCACAGTCACTATATCTGTTACCAATTTGTTCCCTCTTAGCTCAGAATGCACCCTTCAATGTATGTTCTGTAATAAAATTTCTTTGAGCATTTCACCTTTAAAGTGAGTTCATTGTTAAGCTTTCTCAGTACAGGGTGCTATAGGAACATTGCAAGCACAAGAGACCACCCTGTAGTTTTCAGCAAGGGTGGGGAGAGGAAAGAAGCAGCATAAGTGTAATGTCATCTAGGGAAGCACTGCTCCAGCCATGGGTCCAGAATGCAGGCCCTCTGTGACCTAGCAGCTTCACCAAGTGATAACCTTCACCAGGTTAACCTCTTAACCTGGAAACCAAATCACCATGCAGACCACATGCTCCACATGCTTCTGTCTGTCCCTCAGATGCCCACTGAAAACCCACACCTCTGGCTGCTGATGTCCTGCCACCCTGTTTATACTGTGGAAAGTTGCCTATCACTTGGCAGCAACTCCCACCAGCTCCAGACTAGCCAAGCAAGGGAGTATCTCTGCTACCAGTGGACTGAACTGTTCCTTCTCATACAAGAAGGCCTGAAGCCCTTCCAAGTTTCTTCTTCCTTGGGCATGTGCCCTCAGCCCAAGAGTAACAGAAGGTTCTTATATCTGATTGTTACTTTTTTATTATTATTACTAATTCTTCATATGAAACTTCCTCAGCTTAACTTGCTATGTAGTTTCTATCTCCTGGTTGGATCCAGATTGCTACATTCATGAATAAAATTCTATAGCTACACAAATCTGTTAAAAACTTATGTCTCTTACCTCTGTCCTTCTTAATCCCCTTTAACTCAGTAGGATCTAGATCAGCCCAGGTAAGAAATACATGGAGGGGAAGAACAGAATAGAAAGTCGATGCAATAAAGAAATCACAAGCCCCCTGATCCACTGCTAGCTTCATTAATCACTACAGGCCTAATCCAAGATAAAGGATGAAGAGACTAGAAGCTTTGATTAAATAAGCCTTTGAAATTATATGATTATGAATTTATTAGTGCCTAAAAATAACTGGAAAATCAACTGGATCTGCCTGAAACATTATACAATTTGTATAGCAAAACAGAGCAAGACTGAGGGAGACATTAACTAGACACAGAAAGGTAAGAGCTCTAATAACCTCAATCAGAAATAAAATAAGGAAAATAACAATAGATAACACAAAGACACACAAAAAAATCATCTCTAATTACTATAAAAGAAAATCTATCCCCAGAAATTTGATAATGTGGAGAAAATGGACCAATACCTGGAATCATACAACCTCCCAAGTATTAACCAGGAAGAAATAAATCTCTTAAGCAGAATAATATCAAGTATAAAAATTGAAGCAACAAACAACAACAACAATAAAAAAAAATCCATGGACCAAAAAGCTTCACACTAGCATTCTATCAAACCTTCAAAGAAGAGTTTGAACCTCCATTTCAGAATCTATTTCAAAACATTGAGAGAGAAGAACTCCTCCCCAACATGTGCTACAATGCAAACATTGCCCAGATACCAAAACCAGGAAAGGACCTAACAAGAAAGGAGAACTACAGACCAATTTCATTAATGAATGTAGATGCAAAAATACTCAATGAAACCTTACCAAATAGAATACAGCCACACATTAAAAAAAAAAAGCACAACATAATCAAGAAGGCTTCATTCAAGGGATGGAAGTCCAGTTTAACATATGCAAATCTATAAATGTAATTCACATAAATAGAACCTAAAACAAAGATCATATGATCCTCTCAATTGATGCAAAAAAAGCATTTGACAAAATTCAGGATCCTTTTCTGACAAGAGAACTTAAGAAAATGAGCAGAGATGGGAGATTTCTTAAACTGATACAAGCCATCTGTGTCAAACCCATAGCCAATATCATACTGAATAAAGTAAAACAAAAACACAACTTGGAACTAAAACCAGACAAGGATGTCCTCTGTTTCCACTATTATTCAACATAATGCTGGAAGTCCTATCCAATGCAACCAGGCAAGAGAAGGATATTAAAGGTATTCAAATAGGGGCAGAGGAGATCTTTGCTGATGATATGATCTCATACCTAGAAAACCCCAGGGATTCAACTACAAGACTCCTGGAAGTGATCAAGAAATAGAGTAACATTGCAGGATACAAAATCTATGTCCACAAGTCAATAGCCTTTGTATATGCCAATAACAATCAAACAGCAAAGAAATCAAGGACACATTACCCTTCATGGTAGCTTCAAAAAAAAAAAAAATGAAATACCGAGGATATATCTCACAAAGGAGGTGAAGAATCTCTACAGAGAAAATTATGAACCCTGAGAAAAGAAATAGCATAAGACATTATCAAATGGAAGAACAGACCATGCTCTTGGCTGGGAAGAATCAACATTATTAAAATGTCTATACTTCCCAAAGCAGTCTACAGATTTAATGCAATCCCTATTAAAATACTAACATCATACTTTGAAGAACTGTAAAAAAATCATTCATTTTGTATGGAACCAGGAAAAAATATATATATATTTAGCCAAGGAAACTGTTAGCAATAAAAACAAAGCTGGAAGCATCACTTTACCAGCATTCAGGTTATACTGCATGTCCACAGTAATCAAAACAGCATGCAATTGGAGCAAAAATAGAGATATAGATCTATAGAACAGAGAGATGAAATCCACTTCATATTGTCTTCTGATCTTTGGTACATCAAATAAAAGCATACTCTGGGGGAAAGAATCCCTATTCAACAAATGGCAATGGGAGAACTCGATAGCCACATGTAAAAAACTAAACCAGCATCTCTCACCACTTACAAAAATTGACTAATAATGATAGTCAATGATAAAAAAATCATCCAATGATAGACTAGATAATAAAAATCCTAGAAGAAAGTGTAGGAAAACTCTTGATTGATATAGGCTTGGGCAAAGATTTTATGAAGAAAGACTCCTAGAAAAAAAAAAAAAAAGAAAGACTCCACTGGCAATTGCAGCAACAGCAAAAATAAATAAGTGGTACTTAATTAAACGTAAAAACTTTTGCACAACTAAGGCTACAACAATTAAAGCAAACAGACAACTTTCAGAATGGGGAAAAATATTTTCATGTTAGAAATATGACAATGAGTTGATAACTACAATCTACAGAGAACTCAAATTCATCAACCAAAAAAAAAAAAAAGACCAAACAATCCCATCTACCATTGGATAAGTGATGAACAGAACCTTCTCTGAAGAAGACAGATGAATGTTCAACAAACATGAAAATGCTTATTATCCCTAGTTATCAGAGAAATGCAAACCAAAACTACCTTGAGATATCACCTAACCCCAGTGAGAATAGCCTACATTACAAAATCCAAAGCTACAGATGCTGGTGTGGATGTGGAGGAAAGGGGACACTTTTACACTGTTGGTGGGACTGCAAACTAATACAGCCTGTTTGGAAAGAAGTATGGCGAATCTTCAAAGCTGTAAAAATAGACATTCTGTTGGATCCCTCAATCCCATTACTAGGTATTTACCAAGAAGAAAAGAAAATCATTTCACCATAGGACATTTTTATTTGACTGTTTATAGCAGCTCAATTCACAACTGCCAAGATGTGGAATCAACGCAAGTGCTTGTCAACACATGAATGGATTAATAAACTGTGGCACATGTACACCATGGAATACTATTCAGTCATAAAAAGATGGATACTTTAGATCTTTTGTATTAACAGGGATGGAGTTGAAGACCATTCTACTTAGTAAACTATCACAACAATAGTAAAGCAAGTGTCCAATGTATTCAATTCTAATATGAAACCAGTAGACAAACAAACACATGTCCAAACAAGAGAAAAGCACAGTTAAACTTGAATGAGGGCTGGGGGGAGGGAGGAAGAAAAGGAGAGAATGGAGGGGGAATGTGTACTCTCAACTAACAGTCACAATATAACTGTATATAGCACACCTCCTGGGTGAGGGACACAACTACAACTTGGACTTTACCTTACAAATCCAATAAATATAACCTAATCTTCTGTGTTCTCATATTAATCTGAAATTTTAAAAAATCAAATAAAAATGTAGAAACTGAGAAATATATTTGTTGAACAAAAAAATTCATTAGAGGCTCTCAATAGCATAATGGATCAATGAGAGGAAAGAATTAGTCAACCTGAAAACAAGCTAATTTCAATTACAGTTAGAGAAAAAAAGAAATAGTAAGGAAAATATAAACTCTCTTGCAGACAAAAAAGCTAAGAGAATTTACCACTACCAGACTCATCTTACTAAAACTGCTAAAGGTCACTCTTCAATATGAAGAAAACACACACACACACACAAAATAAATAAAAACACCTAATGTGCAAAAAGGAAATATTTGAAGATATAAAACCCACCAGTAAAATTCAGTACAAAGACAACCACAAATGCTCCAATACCATCACTGTGGTGTGTAATCTATTCCTAACTCTAGTATGAAGCCTAAAAGACAAATCTATCAAAAACAATTAACAACTAAAAAAACTAATTAGAAATTAGATAATATAAACACATGTAAATTGAAACAACAGAAACCCAAAATATAAGAGGATGAAATTGAAGTGTGAGGGTTTTTTAAATGTTTTCTTTGTTTCTATTCTTTTTAAAATAAGGCATAATTGCTTTAAAATAACCTGTTATATATATATGATATCACATATATATGCACTGAAGAATCTATAATTGATCAATAGATACTAAGCTCTTTTATTGCAGCACTTTTATTTATCTATATAAATACATATATGTATTGAAGAAATATGAACAATATTTATGATGATTTAAAGAACTATATGTTTTTGTATAAGATAATGGTGTTGTGGTTTTATTTTAACAGCTTTTACCTCATAAATATCTAATGCTGAAGTATGCATAACTAAAATTATATAACTAAATAAAATAACTAGTAAAGAAATGAATTTGAAGTTCATAGTACTTCAAAATAATTCTAAGGTGGAGGGTAGATAATGAGAAAATAAGTGACACCTTATTATGCATGTGATAATTACCATTAAAAATGGTTGATAGCTACTCAGAGGTTCATAATATATTTTCTTCACTTATGTGTAACCTTGGCATTTTATAAAGCAAATATTAGCAAAGAAGAATAAATGCTTTTAGAAAACCTTTAATAAAGCATTATAAAGTTCTATAGTAAACTATAAAGTTATATAATAGTATTTTACCTTGAAAAACTCACTTATGTAAATTATGCCAGAAGATTTCATCCTCACATATAGTATTCAACTTTTATAAGAAAACTTTCATGTATTTTTCCTTAATAAACATTTAAAATTTAATATTCAATTTGAAGTCTAATGTCATGTCAACTTTTTCCAGAACATTCCTCTTCTTCTTACATGCATTTTAAATTAATGGGTAATTAAATTATGTTTTGGCCATAGTCAAAAACAGTTGCTTCATAAATAATTATTTAATACCACCTACGTGCCAAATACGAGTACAGTATATGAATAAGGCATAGCTCCTAGCCTTAAGAAATATATCATTCAGTGATAGAGTTTAGTGTCTATTGGTCACTTATTGTAATAACTGTGTTGAGCATGTCCCTAAAATCTCAGAGCTGTAACCTGAAAAGATGGTATTAATAGGACTTAGCTATGAGAATCAAATGAAATGTCATCTATTAATGAAACTCATGGATAGTAGCCATTCATATATCTTTAGAAAACTTCTGAAAGCATTTGTATGGCAATTTAAACCTATGACCATTACAGAGATAGTTTTGGAAAGATTTAGGGTATTTCTCAGGCTGCTTTTATGTAAAAGGTGATATTTTAACTCAAATATATGTCCCTACGGAGACTGAAAATTAAACACCAAAGAATGCTACATTCCTAATTTAATTTGGACGTATTTAGAAAAGTTGATGGCTTTAGTTCAAGTATATTAAGGAATGCATTTTCACATATTTTTAAAGAATTAAAACAAATTTTATCAAAACTTTATTATTCCAATTGTTCCAAATTATATATAATATAGAATTACAAAACTTAATACTGCATCTCTGGCCCCCTGTGTGTTTTTTGTTTTTTTCTTTAAAATAACTGGAGGTATTTTAGTTTAAAAAAAAAATGTCCTTCAACTTGTTGATTTTGAGGCTCCACAATTCAGAGTGATTCATTGCAGCTGTGAATAAGGAATGTCACCAAACTAGTGAGATGGCCTGAATCACTTTAGAAATTAATGGACTGGCTGTGATATATGGGTGCCTCCTTCATACAACTGTAATTGAAGTGACGATTTATTTCCAATCATTTCAAGTATGGTAATTATAAAGCATCATCATTGCCTTAACATTCTTGTAGGAAGCTGTCAAATGAATGCTAGCCAGGGACCAATATTTTGCAATTGAGAATCATGGGCAAAATATGAAAAAATACAAAAGGCCTGCTTTGTTTTTCAATGCCAGAGCCTTCACTAAGGTGATCAGAATTAAATAAGGCAAGATAGCTGTTCATGGAATTTTTAAGTTATAGAAGTGTCTTTGAAACACATCAACATTAAAATTGTGCAGAGAAGGAAAACAAAGACTAACAGCAGGCAATTGTTGTACTGATTCAATGATGACATTTCAATAGGCATTCCTGGAGAAGGTCTGACTCATTGCCAGGCCTTCTGACAGACACTGAAGACAGTGAAATAAAAATGCAACAATGCCCCAAAACATATGCAGAATGATATTACCTTGGTGAGAGGCACTTGTGTACTGCACACCAGGAGGATACTTTTAAAATGGTGTTAGCTGGACACTGTTGTTTTCATTGCCAATCTGGTAATGCAAAAGCATAGATGTGTGAAAGGAGTATTTACCAAAACTCTCTCATAATTCTGGAAACCAAAAAGAGTTTGAAAATTTGAGTTCAAGGCAAATTTTAAAGAAAGAAATATTTAGGCAAATCTATGAGTACTTCGGCAGACTTTCATGCTGCCTTCCTTTGCTCTTGTGACCGCACCTGCCTTAACCTCTATTGACATTCACTTACGTCAGTTTGGCTCTACTTCAAACAATCCTAAATCAGGGCAAGAAACATGTATTCACTGGGGTCTCCTCAGTGTCAATCACAGTAGAGCGTCATAACAGAAATGCAATAATTGAGCAAACAGTCAAGTAGTAAGTTCATGAATAAAATTTGTTTCCGTAACTCATCAGTTTTTTTCCATTCTATTTCTACCACTTAAACAAGATCTTCAGTCTACATGTTCTCCATCCTCTACCTATATTTTTATGAAGGATTAACTCTTCCCAAAACATCTAAAAAAAAAGAAAGAAAAAAATAGAAAAATTATTGTATTACACAGAACTTTCCCTAAAGTTTTTATTTATTCTCCATTGTTTAAGAATAAAACATCACCTCTTCAATGTGGTATCCAGGACCCTGCACAATTCTTTTGTGATCTACCTCTATAACCTTATAACAACCATTGTGCGATAAATGTCGTAAAAAAGCAATTAATAGTAGGTGGGGTTTTCTGAGTTATTCTGTGTGTAAAATTTGAGTTTCAATTCATCAAATATTTACTACCAATTTAAGTGTCATATTTTATACTCACTTATAAAAATCTTAATGATGGGAATTTTATGGGTACATAAAAATTGTTATAATGCTTTAACAGTGAATTAGAAAA
>CAUYRH010115225.1:0-32091 GCA_963574655.1 Perodicticus potto | reverse complement strand
TTCCCTCTCTCTGCTCTTCCTTTCCCCTCCCCTCCCTCATTCTTTCTCTCTCTGCTCTCCCCTTCCCCCAGCATTTTCTGCTTCCGCTGTATTGGTTTCCCCTCACTCTTAGGTTTGTAGTACTTCCTTTATCACTTCCCTAAAGCTGACCCAAGGTGGGCACAGCCCTGTCACCTTAATTACTGGTCACCCTGAACTCCCACATGTTATAACTCACACAACAGATTCTTGCAGTAAACTTACACACAAGGGTAGAGGTGATTGGAGCAGACACCTTAGTGCTCAGTTTTAGAGTTTCTGGGACTTAACATACGTAGATGGCATTGAACCATGACCTTGGACTGCTGCGTTGCACGTTGTACTGGGGTGTCATTGTAAAGTCTGTCTGTGCCGAGCCCACCGGGTTGTGTATTTCCCTTCCTCATCATTTCACAGCCTCCCCCACGGAAAAGCAAAACAAAACAAAAACTTCTCTCTTAAAATCCTCTGCCCCAAATCTAAATCGAGCCCTCCATTTATTTCACATAGCAAAGATCAAGGAAAGAACTTTTAAAAATGCTCAAAACACCTCCTGGATCCTACTGTTCACTTGATCTTAGCTAGAAGCGATCTGGATCTCATTCTTTTCTGCCCCCATCCATCTGGGTAAGAAAAAAGGAGGGGACGGAGCTACGGAAATTATGCTACATCCCGGGAGAAGGCCGCAGTCTGCTCTGGTTTTAAATAACCAAGTTTTTTCATTCTTCCTTTTCTTCTTTCCCTTCCTTTCTTTTTTTTTTTTCCTTTCCCTTTTCTTTCTCTCTATCCTTCTCTCTCTCTCTCCCCCTCTCCCTCGCTCCCTCTCTCTGTTCCCCTTTCTTTCTGTCTTTCCAGGCACATGGTCATTCAGCTTGGCAGGCAGAATAGTGCCCTCACTGCGACACCAAGCTGTCCCAGACAACAGGATGACTAGACCCCTGAGAAACACTCACAAAACACATGCCAGGTGATCACAAGTTCTCTTCATTCCACGTTCCCATAAGTTTGGCTCTGATTTTAACTTGGCCACAAGGGGAGGCCTGAAGATCTCCCCTTGAACATGTTTATTTTCAGGATCTGTCTCCTCACTGGGCATGCCCAGTATAAAGAAGGTGTCTGGCTGCAAGTATGACAACAGAGAACCCGGCCCGAATGGGTCTCACGAGTTGGTTTTTCTCACCTAGTAAGAGGCAGCTCCTCGACCATCTTCAGTTCTCTGTGGTTCTCCTGGCCTCCCCTCCTGTGCTTGCACTGTGCTCAAAACACCATCCTTGTTCTGTGACCGTCACAACTGTGTGTGAGGTGACAAGCCCGGAAGATGCACCCTCAACCTCATCAGCTCTTCTTGCCCCAAAGAAAACCCTTTCTTGGACCACCCTTCCTCCTGGCAGAATTCCACTAGCATCTTACTTGCCCAAATTGGCCACAACTAGATGAAAGATGAGGCTGAGAAAATGAGTATTTTGCTCCTCCAGCCCCTCTGGGAGAGCAAAGGGGTGGCATGGGGGGATGGTGATGGCTCCAGAATTAGCCCCTCAGGAGGACCACCCACCCGAGAGGAAGAAAGATTTGAGGCTCGTAGATTTGAAGTGTTTGGGACTTAGCTGCCGAATCTCTCTGCTGATCAGCCGCACAATGCCAGGAGTCTGCATGACACCTTGGGGAAGAAAAAAAAAATCAGTTAAATATTTAGATGATTTGCCGACATGGGGAACTTGCTGTTGGCAGCAAAGATTTATTAAGCAGGCTACAAAACAAGATGTCATTAAACAGTTTGAAAGCGTGCCCTCGTAATTAAGAAAAGAGAACGTTTCTAATTTGGGTAATGAAATCTGTGGCTCAGATGAGCATTTATTTTATTAATATTTATCGTATGCCTACTGTGTGCCAGGTACCCCACGGACTAATCCCATGAAACAAAAATGTCCCCCTAAAGCCAAATCTTTAGTTGTCATTTACCAGACGCTGACACTCTACCCGGCAATGTGCTGAGCATCTTACATAATGACAGTGTGGCCTCATAGTGACTCCGAGAAGGAGGCATCGTCGCCCTCGACTTGTACAGAAAGCGAGTGACCAGTTGGCTCTGCCCGGGACTGGGGGGTTTCCCAGGCCACAGGGCTCTGAGTGCTAAACCAGAGAAGCCCGGGGCTGTGTTACTAGGGGATGAGCCAAGTGAGGCTGAGTGTGGTTCAGTGACCTGTCCAGGGGGAACAGAGCGTGTGGAGTTCCTGGAACTGAAACAGGTGCTATCTGTGGCTGTGACACATGTGGATCCTCACCTCTCCCCTTGAGCCCAGAATTCCCACCACGTCCCCTCCCCCATCCTTTCATCTCTCCTCCTTTCAGGCCCAAACACAAAAAGGCTGACCCCCCTCTCTCTCCCTTTTTGAGCAACGGAAGTGCCAAGAAAAACCCATCCCCCTGCAGCCAGGCCTGGTGGTCATTTTAGGGGTCATTTTAGAGGCCGACACCACTGAGTAACGGCAGCTCTAACTCAACCCTTTGGCACAGAGGGCTGTGTGCTCCCCCACCTCGGCCCGTCTCCAGGCCATTTGTCCTTAGCCGCCCGCAGACTGCGCCTTGGCCCTGGCTACACCTGAGTGTTACCAAGGCAACTTGTGCAACATACCAAAGCCGACGCCCTTTACAGAAGAATCTCTAAGAGTGGGCCTGATGTGGGAATTTGTTTTACTTTTTTAAAAATCGAGGTTCTCTTATCTCACCTGCATAAATAGTCCATGCTAAGTCAGTGGATTTTACATATGTTCACACCCAGTAACCACCCCTCAGATCAAAATATAGACCATTTCCAACCCCTCGGGAGATTCCCTTATGGGTATGGATGGCATTTTAAACCCCCATAGATGATTCTCATGCACAGATTGGAGCTACTGGTTTAGGGCCCAAACCCTCCAAGGCCAGAGAAGATCCAACTTTCCAAAGGTGGCTGTGGCTGCAAGACCCTCTCCCACTCGACAGAGAATGGGGGAGAACATTATCCTCCGGAGTGTGCCCCACTAAATTTTTTGGCACATTTTCTTCTCCCACAACATGGCAAGCATCTTGAAGGCAGAAATTGCCTCTTGCCGAGTGTCTAGCAGAGATCCTTTGCACAGTAAAGGCAAATATTTATCAAGTGGGGGGAAAAAGAATAAATAGACCCGTGTATGGGGGTGGGGGTCTTATTGCGTCTCCCTTTGAGTTGCTCAGCTTGTCCTGGGAAGGCGGACAGAGAGCAGCCTGCACTCCTTTTTACATTTTCTGCTTTTTTCCTTTGACCCAAGAAGGGCGAGTTCAGGGAAATGTTGACTCTGGGTCTTGTTCTGTCACAGAGGTTCATACTCAGCCTGTGCATAGGTGACACCAGTGACTTGTAGTGTAATCCTGCCGCGTTGAAAGTCGATGTCAGCTGCTAAATGGGGAAAAGCAGGGCGCCTCCGTGGTGATGTCTATGGACGGACACGTCCAGCCGAAAATAAGCCGAGGGCTCAGCTTACTTGCTGTTGTACGAGCAAAAGGCCACGGACGCTTAGGAATGATCCATGTCGCACGTACATCGAGCTGCCCTGGGTCACTGGGGGAGACATTTTATTATTTTTTTAATGTATAGAACTTACGAGTTTGAAAAAATATGTATTTTGCCTGGAAGGCAGTTAAAAAGACTTTATGGTGTCAGCATCCCCAGATCACTTATACGTTTTTCTGCCCACATATTTTATTCATAATGTCTATTTCACTCTCCTTTATTTTGCCAGGTTGGTGTATGGCATCAGTTTCTCTTAGAAAACAACCCATTATCAGATTGAGGCCACCACATGACTCCAGTTAAACTGAAGGGCATTGTCAGGCAAGGTTAACCATCAGCGCCGCGTCTGAGCAGCTGCGAGGGGCTCTGGGTTTGAGACTGAGATTTTTAGGTCGTTCCTGGAGCCCTGCGTGGGGGCAGGAGGTGGGAGGAGGGGGTGTGGCTTTAACAAAGACAGCTCAGAAGACCCTTCATAACCTCCACGTGAAGGGAGGGACATGGTTCCACTCCCCGACGGGCAAGCCGGGACAGAGTGCTTGCATCACACGACCCCGTGACATGGCTAACAGAGCGAAATACTAATTATTGGCTTTTCAGGAATTCTCGGGATAGCCCAAGAGGTCTTGGGAAATGACAAGTCTGATTCCAGGGCTCAAAACCTTCTATTTACTCAAAGAAGGACTTCTACACGCTACTGGCACCGTATTTCTACTGAAATTGGGTTCTGGGCTACTACAGAAGCAAGAACCTGGGAGATGAACTCTGCCTCCAGTCCGCCCCCTACCCCACTCCCATTCTAAACTAAGGCACCAAAGCCCTTCATTGAAAACAAATAGAAGAAAGAGAAGGGAGAAAGAAAGAGAAAAAGGAGAGGGGAACGAAGGAAAGAAAGAAAGAAGGAAGAAAGGAAAAGGGGACGCCATTGCATGTCAGATGAGTGTTAAGGAGGCAGTTCATGAGGAGTTTTGCAAATCAAAAAATGTTTTAGGCTTGGCACCTGTAGCACAGTGGTTATAGCACCAGCCACTTACACCAAGGGTGGTGGGTTTGAACCCAGCCCAGGCCAGCTAAACAACTGCAATCAAAAAATAGCTGAGTGTTGTGGTGGGCACCTGTAGTCCCAGCTACGTGGGAGGCTGAGGCAAGTCAATCACTTAAGCCCAAGAGTTTGAGGTTGCTGTGAGCTGTGACGCCACAGCACTCTACCGAGGGTGACATAGTAAGACTCTGTCTGTAAAAAAAAAAAAAAAAAAACATTTTATGCTCCAGGGCGATAAGCACGGTGTCACATTTCCAACACATTTCACATACATATCCCAAATTAATGTGCTCTCACGGTGTGGTATCACCATGTTTATACCGTGGCTTCAAGATCAAGATCACCTGAGCTCCTGAGTTAGATCTCAGCGCAGCAAACCTTCCTGCCATTCAAGGTCATTTGAGAATGGAAGGGATAGGAGCTCTGCTCACCTGGATTCTTCTTTCCATCTAGACAAGAGTGTTGATCATGATAAGGGAGTTTGTGGACCTTCCTTCAGTGTACTCTTGAAACGCTAGCCCCAAAACTCAGGAAACAAAACCAAGGACGGTTCATCATCAAATAAGCAGGGAAAATGCTATTGATTCCATCTCATTATCGAGCAAATTAATAGCTCTGCGAGGCCCTGAAATTAATAAAAATGGTTAAATATTTACCTTTGCACCCCCAACTGTATTTGACCACAGAGTATTTTTTCTCCACCTGAAAATCCTTTGAAATGAATGATGTAAAGAACATACTTTGAAACAGAGATGAGGGCTCAGTAGATAAGGGATCTGATAAAGACTCAATTGCCCTTGAAGGTCAGCTAGTACAACTTTTTATTTGATGGATAGGGAAGTGGAGGAACAGAAGTCATGTGATCTGTGGAGGGTGACAGAGACAGAGTTAGAACAAAATGACCAGGGACAAATGCCTTCATCTCTGTGGGCCTCAGTTTCCCTTTTCCTACTGGACTAGATCAGAGGTTCTTGGAAATAGTCTCCGATGAGTCACCGAATTCTGATTAGTGTATGTATTTCCTGTTGTATGACTGATCGCCCCAAACGTAGTGGCTGAAAACAACACGTTTATTGCTTCCCAGTTTCTGTGCATCAGGAGTGCAGGCACAGGCCTCTGCTTCGGGGTTCCACAAAGTTGTAATCCAGGCATTGTCCGGGGCCACACTCTCGTCAGAAGTTCGAGGGGTGAATGACGTACCCCCAAGCTGTCTCAGGCCGTGGACCAAATTCATTTCCTTGTAACGGTAAGACTTAGGGCTCTGATTTCTTGATGGCTGTTGATCGGTGGCCACCCTCAGCCCCTAGAGACCCCATAGGACTAGAACCCCACCCTGTGGGGTTCCCCCACCTGACCATGTACTTCATCAAAGCCAGCAAAGGAGAGAGTCTCTTGTAGGGTGTAGGTCACAATCCTGTGTGTCTTTATCATGGAAGTGGCATCCCATCACCCTGCCACATTCTGTTAGCTAAAAGCAAGTTACAGGTCACACTCACACTCAAGGGAAGGGGATCACGCTGGGACATGAACACCAGGAGATGAGGATCATAGGGACCATCACTAGAGTCTCTCTTCCACGTGTGCAAAATTTATTTTTGCACAAAATTTATTTATTTTTTACAATGAGTATTCCACTACAGAATGGGAATGAGTGGGATATTGTGCTGAGATGATTGCCTGGGATGCTGTAAACCAAGGTACACCTTTCAATAAGCTGAAAGTGAGAGTTATAGCACAGAGCAGAATTGCATCTCTCAAGGAATAAACTTCTAAAAGCTGCTCATAAGAAGAAAATTGCCCATAGTCAAAATTACCATTAAAAATCCCTTACGCCATCCGTAAAGTATAGTGCACTTGTTCTGTACATTACTCCACCGTGCATTGCCTGGAACTGTAATTCTTATGCAGCTGAAGTTTAAAAATCATTCAGCCTGATTGAAGGAAGAGTCTATACTCAGAATCTGAGCATTCGAACCATCCAGCAAATTCCTAACAGTGAAACAAATGTGGATAAAAGTTTTAAAGCATTCCTTCCAGCTCCACAGATGACTCAATTCTCTTTTAAAAGTATGCTTCAGAAACCTTAGAACAGTGTTTTCCCACCATGGGTTAGGCCATGAGGACATTTGTTGTGTATCCAACAGAAAATTGAAAGTGGGTGGTTTAGAGTTAGCCAAGCTACTGGCCAGTTTCAACCTCCTTTATCCCACAGTACACTTGAACCTATAGTTAAACTTCTGCGGCACACTTAAATTACATTGATCCAAAAAAAAGTAAAGAGTAGAAAAAAGAACTTCTTTCAAAAATAATTTAATTAATGATCTTTAGAAGTTTTGAAAGCACACCTAAGATCCTTTCACAGCACACCAGTTGAAAAATCACTGCCTTGAAACATAACAGGTTAGCTTTGTTGGTAAGAGTCAAATGAGATAATATACCTGCAACAAATCATGCCTCAGCCCACCACACAGAAGGCACTCAAAGAATTTCTGAGAATGTGAATGTGTGTTTGATCAGATACTCAGATACACGTAGCCTGCCTTGAAGAGCTGCAGAGACAAAGTTGGCTCTACGCGCCCGGCTCATCCACGTTGGCACTGCCTCCTGGAGGCTCTCAGCTCCTCTCATCCTGTTGAGCACTGGCCCCATGTGTGTGGGATGAAGCTTCAATCGTCAGTGCTCTATATGAGTGAGCCAACAAGACTCTTTCCTGTAGTGATGCAACTCCACTCCGATCATGAGCTACAGGAAGGAAGGGAAGTATGTTCCAGAGGAACGCGATCCATCTCGCGGGAGCACGTATAGATCAGGGTCAAGGCCGTTGGCCTTCCTACTCGGCAGTGCAATGTGATCGCCCCGAATAATTTTACAAATACCAGGTGAGAAGGATGCAAGGTCATGGGGGCTGCCTCGTAGGTTGCTCAGTTCGGATTAAACCTCATACCTTTCTTTTGGTGATGCGTCACATGCACCAAAGTGATTGCTCCCTTATCCTTCCTGTCCAATTCCAAAGTGACAGGCAGGTAACATAAGAGAAGAGCGGATGGAAGACAATGCAGGGCAAGAGCGGGATGAAATGGCCATCACTCTCTCTCTCTAAAGACACCCAAACGTGGATACTTCTCCAAGCGCCGTGTGGATGAAACATCTCAGGCTTGCAGCTGGGTCCCGCCAAGGAGCACGTTGTTCCAAGTTCTTAAGGGCCTGCAGGTGGCAAAGTCTGTTTACATTATCTCTAAAACCCTAGATTTTAAAAAAGAAAAATATTGTTGCCCTGGGTGCAAACAAGATAGTGGATTGTATGTTGGTCTGACCACACTGAATCAGAGATTTGGGGGGATCGACCACATTCATTCTTGAACCTGTGGCCACATGCCTCTGGACGAGGTTAGGAGGAGACCAGATTTTTATTTCCATCTTCTCTCCGTGAAGGACTGTCTCTCAGTAATTCTCACTACCGTTATCCCATCTGGTTATAAGTGAAATACAGATTTGGAATATCATTTTTATCTGCACATATTTAAAATGTACTGTCCAAATATTATGCTGTTTGAAAAGAGACACCTGTCCAAAAAATTCCCAGGAAGGTTTTAGAGAGTGCACTTAAGCTCATATTTAGACACAAGTAAAGCTCATTTTTCATTTAGTAGAAACCTTCAGACTAACCGAGACTTGGAGTACATGTGGAACATTTTGCAAATACAGCAATGCCTCATTTATTTGACGTGGACTGTTCCATGTAAATGCATTTTCCACATAACTGAAGCTTATCCCAGGGCACATCAAATCATACATTTATTTTAGCCACTTTGCATGGGAATATTTCTGAGAGTGCATTACACACTTCCCTACCTCCTTAAATAGAATATGAGAAACATAATTTAATCTTGGCTATCCAACTCAGGGTCATCGCCATGAATAGCAAGTGTTGGGCTGCTGTAGGCTGAAATAAATGGATGTCTCGGGGTCCCCGCGGCATAAATGGAGCTGTTTGACTTCACTTGGCAGGGATGGGGGGTTCGCGTGCTTTGAGATCTTGCCCACCAGATTTCCATCTCATCCCCCAGTACTCTCATCGTGCCCAAAGTCCCTTTGCCCCTTACTTGTTTAAATTTGTCTCTTCTATAAAATAGAAAGGTAAAGTAAATGGAGTGTCTTGCTTGGTTGACCAGAAATCCTGAGTTATTTTCCTGTTTTTAACACATTCTTGTACTTTGTTATCCTGAACAAGCCACTTGACCCCTCTCTTGGCTTTTGTTCCACCATCAAAAAGTGAGAGAATTTAACATGATATTCTCTAAAAGTCCACTAAATCTGTTCTCATATGCGTGACTTTATCTTGTCTTTGGCTTCGGGATAAATGAACTTGTTAAAATTGTGCTTATTCTAAGCTCTCTACCTATTGGGGTGGGGATGGGCTTAACCAGGAATGGTGAGTCCAGAGAGACCCCTCCCGCATCCGGGCAGGAGGCAGACGCACTGGTTGGGTTATATTCCAGTGGAATGGTTATATTCCATAGTTGTTTATTGGTTGGGTTATATTCCACGTGGTTCACAAGCTGTCAGAGAAGGGACCTTTCGGTAACTGAAATGTCATCTTGTTTCAGTGATCTATCGCTGTGCAACAAATCAAGCCCAAACCTGGTTTGCTATTTCTCAGGACGCTGAGACCGGCATAAACCTCACAGAACACCAAGGCTTGTAGGAAAGGTCTTTATGGGCGGGGAAAGCTGCAGAGCAGCATAAAGGAGGAGGGGAGAGAGAGAGAAGGTAGAGAGGGGAGAAAGAGAGGGCAATGGACAAGGGCACCTTATATAGACTCGGTTAGGGGCGGTGCCGGGATGGTAGAACAGCCAATAAGGTGTTACCACTCTGGCGCGAAGAGCCATAGGGGGCGGGCCACAAGTTTGACCTTGTCCATGGGAAATCAGGATAGGGAGATGAAGTTTTGCAATTATCTAACATCAGGAATTCAAGCAAGGTTCTAAGGCATTTGTGTTTGACGGGTCCTAACTTGGAGAGGCTCCCCGGGCTGCGGGCAGCTGTAAACGGGAGGTCACTGGTGCTCTCACCTGATCTCTCTCTTTCCACGTGGTCTCATTCTATGTTCCAGTCCCAGTCCTTTCTCAGCAGGGCAGCTGGCTCCCCTTGCTAAGCCTTTTAAAGGGTATGCTGAGAATTGGCACAACATCGCTTCTGCCCTGTTTTATTGGTTAAGACACACACAATTCAAGGAAATTCAGAACGGAGGGTCAGAGACTCTTCTTGATGGGTGAAATAGCATGCACGTTTGGGAGGGGAAGGGACCACCTGCGGAAACTCTCTGCCCCACACTCGACTTCACTTTATACTTTAGAAAACTAGAGGTTTTCTTTCAACGTCAAAATCATTCATGAATTTTGATGGGCCTAATCATTCTCTTAGGAAGTGTAGCTTTGATAAATAGCACTTTTCCTCTGGGAAAGGCATAAAAAGAAAATCCACACTTTTAATTGGATCCTTCTCTTGAAGCCAATTCCAGGTCTGTCTTTTCTCTTATAAACATACAGCAAATTTTGCACGTTTTGATTTGGCCTTTGGTGAATCAGACCGAAATCACGGGAAAGGAAACACTACCTCTTTCTGAACTTCCTGCATAGCAGCTTGTGTTTGGTTGTATTCAAAATTCCCTGAAAGTGTTTGCCCAACAAACCAAATGAAATAACCGCGATACTCTACCTGCCCTCTTATCAGAGGAAAATAGGCTCCTTTCTCCTCTAGGCCTTTGTGGATTTCCATTCTTGTTCCCTGTTGTTCATTCATTCATTTCTCTATGCAGATTCTCTCAGCGTATTTTACGTGCCAGGACCTAAAACAAACTCTGAGCAGGATAGCAGCACGCTGCTCTGAAGAGCTGATGTTCTAATATGGAAAATGGATAATAAAAACATAACCTATCGATTATAATTGCAAGGAATGCTATGAAGGGTAAGGGAATAGGGACCTCACTCGGTCTGAAAAATAGGTAGAGGCCTCTTAGAGGCCTGGAGGAGGGTGGGAGCCTCTAGGTGAGAGAACCGTGGAGAAGGGACTTCAGGAGGAGGACATTCCAAGCAGAGGGAAGGGCACATACACAGAGGCTTCTGAAGGATAATGGGAGACAGTGGGTTCAAGGAAATGAGAAAATCCCAGGCGTCTGGAATAACAAAGCTGGGGTGAAGATGTGTGTGATATTGAAACAAAAAATGGCCACTTAGGAACTGTGAAAATCCGGGCGTCCTTCCACTTCCACTCTCTGAGCCTTGGAGTGAGGAAGATAAAGGGAAACGGTGACTCTCTTCCTGTCACCCACGGAGAGGTACATATCACAACCTCACCCACCGCCTGGCTAATCGTGGTCATGGAGGTTTTAAGTGTGCGGATAACATCGAGGTGCTGGGCACCGCCTTCCATGCTGGGAGAACAAAGATAAATGACAGTAGGAATGCAGTAAAGCATTAACGGAGGAAAAAAGGAGCCTCCAGCCTGCATGGTGGGGGATGGTAGTAGGAGGTGGGGGCTGCCCTGAAATGCAGGCCGAGCAATGATGAAATAATGTGGGGGGTTCAGTCAGGTTAAGATCCTAAGGGCTAAAGGTCACTCTGCCCACCATGCTATCCAAATACATTTCCAAATAGTATTTTACGTTTAAAAAGGACAAGCAAGAGGGAAGGAGCGAGGGGGATGGGGTCTTGGTGTGTGCCACACCTTTTGGGGGCAAAACACAATTGTAAGAGGGACTCTACCCAACAAATGCAACCAGTGTAACATTGTTTCTTGTACCCTCGATGAATCCCCAACAATGAAAAAAAAAAGCAAAGGACACGCACTGGCAAGGAAAGAAATTCTTCCTAGATTCATGGATAATGTCATTTTTGTTATGTTCATCTAAGTTCAAACGTATTTGTTATTTATTTATTGACTTATTCGTGCCTGGCTTTCGGTGTCCTCACTTCACCAGTGAACTAAACATACGTTTTGCCCTGACTTTCGAGTAACTTACCAGGGACTGCAATGTAGAGAAAGCAAATTCAGTCCACTGGGGTGTTAGGATGGGGGGAGAAGACAGGAACACTTCATGCAGGAGGGGCCTATCACTCCTTGTGTTTAAAAGTTACGCAGTAGTTAGGAAAGAGATTCTGACTGCTACTTTTTAATAGTCTTTCCTATAACAGAAACTTAAATAAGAGAGTTTACTAATCCCTTACCTAAACCATACAAATATAAGCAGTGCATTCACACTGTCCTGGTCCCTGGCTCCACAGATAATTACTGTTTTGCAATCCTTGGCACATGGCTTCCATTTCATGGTCTGAAATGCCTGCTCCCCTCCCATTACTGGGAGTTAATCTACATTTACTCTGCAGAAAAGAGGGAAGGAGGTAAAGGGGAAGCATCTTACCCTTACTAAGGATGCCCCTGGCTTTGCTTACATCCCATTGGCCAGACCTACTCACATGGCTATGCCTCACTGCAGGGAATTCTGGGTACTGTAGTCTTTAGCTGGGTGGCCATGACCAAACCACTAAAACTCAAGGGCTCCACTGCTGAAGAAGAGAAGGGACATTGGAGAGCAACCAGTAGCCGCTGCCACAGTTGGCCCAGAGGCAAGGCCAGGATGAGAAGCCAAAGACAGGAATTTTTGAGGAGCTTCTGAGAGTAGCCTATGAGGTTTAACGATGCCCATTTCTCAGATGGGGGCCACAGAAACACAGAAAGGTTAATGCAGATAATATGGCACCCTGAGGGCAGGCGATAAGGAGGGTCATCGCCTGTGTAAGAATAACAAAACCCAAGAAGATCTCTTGTACTTTTCATCACCACCACACATCCGGTAACTCCAACAATGTCAGCCACCCAATGTTCCTCCCCTCTGGGCAGACACGCCCCCACTTCCCTGCCCCCATGCCACTGCCAAGGCCGAGCCGGCATTTGATCCCAGTTCCACTTGACCCCAAGGCTTACCCCTGATCATTCTCCATCACAGAGGTCAGAAACCTACAGGCAAAATCCTGCTCCCTGCCTGTTTTGGTTGGACCCATGACTTAAGAATGGTTTTACATTTTGAAATGGTTGAAAATTATCAAAATAACCTAAACAAAAGAGTAATATCTCATGACACATAAAAGTTGAAATCCAAATTGCTACATCTTTCAATAAAGTTTTCCTGGAAGCCAGCTACCCCGATCTGTTTATATGTGTTTACATACAGCTGCTTTTGTGCTGGGCTGCAGAATCAATCAATTGCTCCAGAACCTATGTGCCCCACAAGGCCAAAACTCTTTCCTTTCTACAGAAAAAGTTTGCCAACCCCTGCTCTTCGGTTTCATATGATCCTTTGCATCATGTGAGAGTCAAGGAGAAATTGCTCCAGGGTGAAAGTCATAACAATTAATCGTTTCTTTTATGTTTTTAAATAATACCCTGTTTCAACATGCTGCCTGCAATCACACCATTAAAGCTTCAGTGTTTTGGCTTAATACTGGCTGCTAGGAGTGCTTTTCAAGAAGCAAATGCCCCTGAGAGTGGTAGCTCATTATTTGGTTAATAACAGTGTAAGGAAGGCAGTGTGGTGTTTAGCAAAAGGCAATGGTCCAAGGAAAAGGCCACCAGTATTCCCAAATGCAGCAACATCTAGTTTTCCAGTCTAATTTCCCAGAGTGAGAGAAGCTTGTGCGGCCCAGACCGAGATGGTATAGAAAAGATTCCAGGCAGGCTCCATTCCCTGGGCTTGGGCAAGACTTATTTATCCAATTTGTTGGATCCCTGAATATCAAAGATGAGGATTAAAATGGTCAAGTTCACACAGAGAATTGTTGATTGTGTTTTATACATGTAAATATGTGTAAGTCGTAGAAAGCTCTGCAGTCAAAAAATATTGACTGCATTGATCTCCACCAACCACAGAAGCCGGGCCGTGTGGGCTACAGTGGAAAGTCTGTGCAAGACTTCAAATAAAGACGTTATCTGATGGAAGACGTTCGCCTGCCTCCCCTCCCCCAGCCCAGAAGCAAATTCAAGCTTCAAACGCAGGAACGCCAATCAGCACAAGGAAAAAGTACTTTTGCAGCAGCTTCACCCTCGTATCAACATGCAGGCCTGGAGTCCAGCGGCACGGTCCAGGGTAGCAGGAATACAAATTTCCTCAGCACGCAGGGATTTTTACAAGGAGTGTGTCAGAGTGAATCGTATTACAAGGCCCGATGAGCAATGCGGGTTTTCTTACAGGGAGCAGACCCTTTATCATTCAAGGGGAAAAAAAAAAAGAAAAAAAAAGACATTGCCGATCAAGAGCCCTCTTTTTGCACACGCAGTCCACGTACTGGAGCGAAATATTTATGCATCATTCCCTTTCTTGGCTAATCGGCCTTCTATTCTGCAAGACGCCGCACCTACTCTTGGTCAGCCCCTCTGCTGAATGTTGCAGACATTGTCTCAGCCCTTGAAAAGTCCATCAGGGAGATGGACATCAACTTGAAGGCCTCGTGGCGGCCAAGATTTTCATCTTGTTTGTCTTCCTAAGACCACAGGGCCAGGACATCACAGAGACTCAGCCAGTATTAGTTAAATACACGAGGAGATGAACACACTGTCTAGAAGAGAAAATGAGCTGGGATCATAGAAAAATAAACAACTCAGCCAGGGAGGCCAGGAAACCTCTAGAGTAGTGGTTCTCAACCTTCCTGATTGCTGCGTTGTTACAAATGGAAAAAAAGGGTCGCAACCCACAGGTTGAGAACCACTGCTCTGGAGAAAAGGTGGGATTGGAAGGGCCTTGAAGGATGCATTGAAATTCAGGAGATAGAGAAAAGGGCATCTTAGAATGATCCTTCTGGCAGAAGTCATCAAAGGATAGGTCTTCTAAAGACCCTCTGGAAATAGGCAATTTATAACCAAATGCACCCAAACCTTCTAGAATTCGACAGAAGAGCACCTTCCAAAGATATTCCGAATGCATCCGGCTGCTGCTGTTTGGTTATGGCTCAGCGCCTGGCGATTAGGACTGGTGTTTTTTCCTGTATCACGATTTGAGGACCATCCACCAAGGCCCTGTCTAAAGGGGTTGCCGAGTCTCACCTCCGAGGAGCAGCTGCCAGGAGAGAGTGTGGACCCAGTGATGCCCAATCTTAAAGCATGTCCCCTGCTCATGAAAGTCAAGCTTTTGCTTTTTCTTGACACAATTTAAGAGCCGGATCTGGTAGACGGGCCACAAGAAGGCTGCCACCACCACCGCTTTTTCTCATTAGCCAGCTTGCCTTAAGCCACATACCAAATGCAGATGATCAAAGGATAGAGCAGGACGTCATGGCAAGCACTGGCACTTTGGGTCAGGGGGCCTAGGCCCTTGCTATTCATACCTTGGTAACTTTGAGCAGAAAGCACAGCCTCTCTGGGACTCTATTCACCTAGATGTAAATCAGAGAATGTTATCCTACCTTGTCGATTTGATGTGAGATTAGAAATAATGTCCAGTCATCCAGGCACAATACCTCTTGCCTGTAATCGCAGAATTTGGGAAGCCGGAGCAGGAGGACCCCTTGAGACCAGAAGTTCAAGACCAGCCTGGGCAACATCATGAGATCCCATTTCTACAAAAAATAATAAGAAAAATTACCCAGACTTGGTGGCTCATGCCTACAGACCCAGCTACTTGGGAGGCTGAGGAGGGAGGATGGCTTGGACCCAGGAATTTAAGGCTACAGTGAGCTATGATCAAGCCATTTAAACTCTAGACTAAAAAAATCATGACACACTCACAGCAATAAAAGATCCTTACTGAAGCCTCTGCATTTGGTGTCCTTAAAAAGCAGTGTCTTTGGAGCTGTGCGTATACACCCCAACTCAGCAGGACCGTCTGCCCTGCACCCCACAGACCACAAGCTAATTATGTGAGGACTTCCCTTGCTTATCCGTGGGGTTGGATGTCAAGAAAAGTATGCCTAAACTTTTTTTTTTTTGCTAATCAGCTTTCCTTAGTGTTTGTGCATTTAATGTATGGCCCAAGGCAACTCTTTGTCTTCCAAAGTGAGTCAGAGAAAAAAAAAAAAGGAAAAGGTTGGACACCGCAGGAGGGTGGTTCAAAGGAGAAGGTGACCAACTGTTCTAGTTCATCCAGCACCAGAGAGTTCCTGAAACACCAGACTTCCGGTTTAAAACCAGGAAAGTCCCAGACAAATCAGGACAAGTTGGTCACCCCACCTGAGACTTTAAATCTAGAAAGAAAATGTTGGCTGGGGGAGGATTCTTTCAGACTGTAAAACGTCAGAACTGTGAGTCTAGGTGTGTGGTTGGCAGCACAATCCCTTTCCTTTCTTGGAGCTGGAGGACCTGTCTGAACCTCTGAGCCAATGCGTGAGAGCCCAGAGGTCGGCAGACATCTGCCAAGGCAGGCACCACAAATCAATCCTTTGTCTTTCCCACCGAGCTCAGACTCAGCCTCAGAATGCCTCTCATCGTAGTGTGCCAAGCGACTCTCACAAAATGACCTTCCTTGGTTCACAAAGTGACATCGATTTGCCACCTTGACTTGAGTCCCACTTTCTACTCGTGAGCTCTGTTATAAAAAATACTCTGCAAATATCTGCTTGATAAATAACTGAATGGTTCAGCGAATGAATGAATGGTGCAGGTAAAGTTTCAATGTGCGTGAAAAAATAAACAAATGAATAAACAAAAAAGTGAAAGAATGACTTAGTTTCAGTTTAAAGGATGCCTTCTTCCCTATGAAGGCCACCTGTTTTCATTTCCTTGAGGGCTTCATGATGTTGTCTTGATAGATTAAGACCCATTAACATGGGTGAGTCCTGGGCCACCAGGGCCGAAAGTCTGGGGTTTTAGTCCCGGATCTTCCTCTCGGCCCCTCCTCACCTCTCCTGAGCCCCATATGTTCATCTGCTCACAGGATGATCCCAGAAGACACTCCCTGGTTCCTTTGCTGACGTGCAGGGCCACCCTCTGACTGTGCCTCGTCACCCCTTCCACGGGGAACGTTTTCCTTTTAACTCAAGCCCTCTTGACAGAATGGTTCATCCACAGAAGGGTTCCAATAAAGGGGATCCCAAGTCCTGGAATAGAGACACACAAGTTGAGGGGAGATTTTGATGCCTCTGAATCGTATCAGAGAAGCTGACAGCCCCCTTGATGGCACACAGCGCTCCTGGGCCCAGCAACAGGCAGGTGCAATGCGGAAGCTCTAGGTGGGAGGGAGGAGGCAGATTCCTTTCCCGCTACACCCCAGATCACGCATCCCCCCCTCTGTGAAGCCTCTGCTCAGCTTCTCAGGCAGACCTGGTAGCTCCTTCTCTGGTGATCCTTGAATGTCCCTCTGCTTTGATTTCGGTGCCTGACAAAATGTATTCCCCTGCCATTCTCCTGGGTGACCAAGAACCGCGAGCCTGGCGCTCAGCCCCGGGTGGGCAGCCAACCGTGTGCTCACTACAGTCAGCTAGTTGAATCCCGGAACTAACAAGGTACGAGAGATGGAGAGGCGACAGTCGGTGCAGGCCCCATCCCAGGGAAATGCCGGGATGTAGCAGAATTTCTGAGGGCAATTATTAAGGAAAAGACTTGCCAAGTGGCATGAAATAGTACGGAAACGGTGTTTAGTCTCGGTTAAACTGCATCCTGAACACAGGTACTGTGAACATGGAGGTCCGTGCTTTCCCACTGGAAGCATTTTGCTTTTCCATGTTTTGGGGGAGGGGGTTTAAACACGTAGGCTCAACGTCACTTGCTGAGTTGAGATCTCCAGGGGCTCATCCATTGTCTTGAAGGACCATCCTGTGCCGCGTCACCCGGCCTACTTACATCTTGGAAGAGGGCTTGTTATAACTAGCGTGCTTTCACGACTGTCCCTGAAAACCTAGACCTAAAAAAGCCATCATCATCTTCATCATCAGTAAAGAGGAATCTGGGGACCCTGTGCTGGGCTGGGAGCCCTGGAGGGGAGCCACGTGTGTGCACACCAAGGCAGGCTGAGGGAGAGAGCAGCTGGCCTCAGTGCATGGACACCACTACCCTCCGTGGGGACAGATGTCAAGTTTGCCCAGGAAGAGCCACTGCCTCTGGGGGCAGACTCTGGGCATGGGCTGGAGCACCCACACCTGTGCCTGCTGTGTGGACTTCCTTCGAGAAACTACCTCCATGGCTGCACTTCTTCCAACTTGGGCAAGTGGCTACAGGGGGGAGGAGGGGGTTGTGCTGTTTGTTTTTAACTGTGTGACTTTTTCATAGATAAAAGAAAGAAAATTGAAAGCTAGCAGCAACCTTGGTATCTTGAGTGAAGTGAGCCGTATCCAGCCCACCCCGGCCTCCTCTTTCTCAGCTTGTGGGGGGGGCAGCGCCTGTGGCTCAAAAGAGTGAGGTGCCAGCCCCATATGCTAGAGGAGATGGGTTCAAACCCAGCCCCGGCCAGAAACTGCAAAAAAAAAAATAAAAAGATAGGACAGTGCTTGGCACAAGGGAACACATCACTGATGGTGGAATTTGAGGATATTAGCAGGAGAGTCGCTTTACATCACCCTCCACTCATGTCAGTAAATATGACCTGATTACTTTAAATTAATGGATAAGCCAGCCCGGCTTGCAGGTGGTTAAACTCTCTCCATGAGCAGACTTATCACTCGTAATTCAGTCGCTGACTCCTTATCAACACACATGGTAGAGATGCAGTAAGTTTTATTTTTCCTGTGGCCTGAATTTGATTTGTGCTGCGTTATTAGCAAGAAGGAGCGTGTCAATTGGTGACTAAGTGACCTCAGCAAGCCTCCGGCATCTGCCTCTCAATCAGCCTTCCTGTGCTTCACTCATCACTGGGTGTGGTATATTACTAATAACGAGATGTGCTAACTGTGTTTAATTGTGGAGACATGCCATCAGGTTGGAGGAGAAAACATTGTTGGTAAGAACTGAAATATCTTGTCATGTAAAAGTATTTATAGGAAAGTGTGACTCATGAAGAAAATAAGAATTAAGACCTTTTGTGGCCATTGCCAGAGCGGCAGCGGCCAAAATGAAGTTCAATCCCTGTGTGACTTCAGACCAAAACAAGAACCTCAAAAGACATTTCAATGCACCTTCCCACATTCACAGGAAGATGATGTCTTCCCCTCTTTCCAAAGAGCTGAGACAGAAGTACAATGTTCAACCCATGCCCGTCCGAAAGGATGTTGAAGTTCAGGTTGTCTCGGGGCACTGTAAAGGTCAACAGATTGGCAAAGTAGTCCAGGTTTACAGGAAGAAATACGTCATTTACATTGAGTGGGTGCAGCGGGAAAAGGCTAATGGCACAACTGTCCAAGTGGGCGTTCACCCCAGCAAGGCGGTTATTATTAGCCTTAAACTGGACAAAGATCGCAAAAAGATCCTTGAACGAAAAGCCAAATCTCTCCAAGTAGGAAAGGAAAAGGAAGTACAAGTACAAGAAAGAAACAATTGAGAAGATGCAAGAATAAAATAATCTTATACACAACTTTCGTTAAACACTGCTAAAATGAAAAAAACAGAAGAAGAAGAAAAGAAAATGAGAATTAAGAGAAACCCAGGAGGCTGCATCGGTGGGCCTGTGGTCACAACTTTGACAGTCTGGGAAGATCTTATGCTACAGGCCTTGGAAACTGGCAAAAGTCAGCAGGTCTACAATTATTACGATCAGAGTTTCCGAGATGAAAGTTAGCTCCTGTGGTATATGAGTTCAGATGTCCTCAGGAAGATCAATGGAGAGAATAGTGTCTGAAATTGAGAAGGTCACAGAAACCCGAAGCCACATGCACTGTCCATGCCGTGGACACGTACCTACAGAATGAGGAGGACACAGGTGAGAATGCAGAGAGGCTGGTGCTCTTAAGTCACACCAGGGACACAGTCCTGGGTCGATAAGACCACTCCTGACACATGTGCATTCTGTCGAAAAGAATTTATGCAACCAGAATGCACAGATGCCAACTTCTCCTTCAAACAAGAAAGGGTCGCATCATCTGGGCACTGGCTATGAGATGTCAAAGGGTTTTAGGTCCCTGAGTAATTAATGTCAGGTGGCCACTAACTCTATTATCCATTAGAAACAGTAAACACCTGTGTCTGAAATCTGGCATTGCAATGCCACCAGGAAGACCCTCCACGGGACGCAACAAGAATTGTCTTTCAGAGAGGCAGCGTTCCTGCTGCCATTGGCTAGTTATCCATTCATTGATATATTAGATACTGATTAGGGCTTGCTGTGTCACAAGCCCTGAACTAGGTCTGGGAATCAGCAGTGAACAAACACAGAAAGCCCCACAGAGAGCTCATCATCGCGTTTGAGGAGAGGTAGTAAAGAAGACCATTTCAAGGTATGGAGAGAAGCTCTGAAAGCATCAAGGCCAAGCTAAGGAGCTGGGATGGAAGCAGGTGTGAACAGGATGGCCAAGGACGCAATGGGAGCAGTGAGTCACACGGATGGTCAGCGCTCCAAGACAAGAGTGAACTTGGCACTTGACGGAAGGCCTTGTGACTACAGTCTTGTGAACTTGGAAGCAAGTGGGAGGAGGTAAGGAGTATAGAGAGTGAAGCCTTGGGGGCCCATAAGAGAAGAAGGCCGTGTGTGTGCTGGCTACACATGGAGAGAAGACAAACAAGATCTGGGGCTCACAACAAGAGTCCAGACTCACTCTCCTATTATGACCAGTGGGAGCAAATGTGCAATTCAATTGCACATAACTTCTGGTGTGCTTGGTCTATGCTACGCTTTATTAACAAACTCACATGAACTCTGTGTATAAGCATTTCAGATCTCAACGTTTATAGACTAAGCATCTGTAACGTAGGCTACTGGACTACTCCTAGTGATGCGTCCTTTTTGTGATATTGATAAGGAAGAGTAAAGTACACAGGACTGTGTCAAACATGGTGAACTTTTCCAGACACCTGTGCCCTAGCCAATAAATGATAAGGCACTGAGAGTTGATTGTTTTGCAAACAGAATTGGTGGCGACACATTTTTTCTTCTAATTTAACGAGGAATTAGCAACTTTCTATTGAGATCATAAGAAGATTGAAAGTTGTATGGTCCTTCCCCCCACCCCCCACCCCCCCACCACCACCCCCGGTTACCAGGAATTGCATATCGAAATGGACTGGTGATATGGATATTTGCATATCCAAATGGAAAGGTTCTCACAGAAACCCTTCTAATTCTTATCATTAGGATGTTTGCTTTCTCCTCTTTTTATTGGCAATTTCGTTTATTTCCTATATATGTCACCTTAAATCTTTTTGTAGCAGGGGAAAGAATATCAATAAAGAAAATTCCATGCTTTAAATCCATAACCCTAAGCTGGTTGATATATACTTTAGAAATTTCACATCCGTCAGTGGCAGGGTGTGAATAGTTAATTGAATCAGCAATTAAATAGATGATTATTTGATAATTTCTAGAAAATGTTAAGCTTCAGGACTTTGTCCAGGAAGTTATCATCCAGACAAGGATCACTTCTCCTAGAAAACCAGGTTCTACCATAAATTCAAGGTCTGACTGTTGCCATGAGAAGGGTTTCCAGCTTAATACAAAACAGGAATGCATTTCTGTTGAATGTCACTTGAATGCATTTGCCAAAGAACTTCAACTTCTGTCTCCTTTCCTGTTGAACTTTAAAAACCAGAGAGGCAACTGTCTGTCTAGACTGTTTTGTCTAGAGCAGGGCTTGAGGCAAGAATCCAGCATTAGAAGCTTTAATTCTTGGACCCCAACTCCAAACTTCAGGAAGCACCTTTATTGTACCTTGTTAATGGCAAAATTAACTTAAAAATAAAAGAGTCCATTTTTTCTTCGCTTCCTTCCAGGCAGCATATGTGTGGGGGCTTTGATTACTCGTGGACCCAAGGCCTGTATTTCTGTGATCTGAAAACTGTGCGTGACCAAACTAAACTCCGGAAAACTCTGCTTTCTCTTTCTCTCTGATCGTCCGTGTCAATTTCAGCCTCGTGATTCTGGCACAGCTGACCAAACCACACCGCAGTCATTAACTAGATAATCATGCACGTGTGGGATTTCCTTATCAGCACAAGTCCTGCCTCTAGACTAATCACATGGATAATAGTTGCAGAGTATGGGGAAAAGGGGTCAAATTCTGGAATATAAATATTCTAGATAGTTTTCCAGATCTCTTCCAAAAACGAACCAAGAAATTAGCCAGAAAACAGCAAATACCTTTTTTTTTAATGATATAAATAACAGATGCCCACTGAAGGAAATTGAAAGCATACAAGAAGGAAGGAAGGAAGGGAAGAATAAGGGAAGGAAGGAAGGAAGGAGGGAAGGAGGGAATAGGGAGGGAAGGAAGGACAGATGTTAATTTACATCATTAACGTTTTAGTACACATTGCTGTTTACTACACAAATTCTAGATCAGGGTTGACAAACCAAGGCTCTCATGTCAAATACAGACCACTGCCTGTTTTATAAAGAAGGTTTTCCGGAACACAGCTATGACTGTACATTTACATATTATCTACGGCTAATTTCCTGATACCGCAGCAGAGTAACAAAGACTATGGCCAACAAAGACTCAAGTACATACTATGTTATCTGGTCATTTTAAGACCAAGTCCGCCAGCCCCTGATCTAGACTTTTTGTCTCTATGTATTTATCTTTATAGAGAGTCTACATGCACATTTTTTTTCACTCTTTGGCTTGAAATAATTACAGATTCATAAAAAGTCACAAGACAATGTAAATAGAAGTCCCACGCACGCTTCCAGGGCTTGCATCATACCCATACGACAAAATCAAAACCAAGTATAGCTAAGCTCAGATCTCACCAGTTTCCCCGCCATCGTGTGAACCGAGATACATATTTTTTAAAAATAAAAGGGATATAAAATAGGACCCCTTTAAAGTTTAAGAGTGACAATAACAAAAACTCCTCAACTGAAAGAACAAAGGGAAAGAAACAGGAGTCGAGTTAGCACATCCTGAGAATTCTCTGAGAGTCCTGAGAAACTAGTTCTCCCTGCTCCATTAGTCATTCTTAAGTCATAACAGCCAAGAATTAGGGGTGGAGGTTTTATGTTTCACTTTCTCCTAAACTTCTAATCCTCCCTCCTTTCTCTCTTCTGCCCCCCTATCATTTTGACACTAAAAAAAAAAAAAAAAAAAAAAAAAAAAAGTGTGTGTGCACGAAATGTGATAGGGAATCAAAGATGACAGCAGGCTGATAAAGTCCAGAAAGATACAGCCCTTCCAAAGCAAGAGCCTAGAGAGAAAGGTGATGTTTGGTTTATTCAAATGTGTATATCTGATATCTGTCCAGGTTTCAGCTGAAGATTGTGGGCTCTTTCTCGATCCTTCTCCGCAAGGGCCCGGCCTCAGTATCAGACACTTAGTGTGAGATGAAGTCTTAAAGCCTCAACAGTAAGAAGAAAAGTTACCGGAGTGTCTGGCAAATGAGTGGAAGAAGGAAAAACAGCCCTGCTCTGGATTCGGCTTGCTATGAATTGTGTCATAACTCATTTCCCCAGGGACAGGGCTACCAAGCACCTACTCGGGTTCTCATGCACCAGTGTTTGTTTGTGTGAGGCTGGGCTTGGGGGTGGGGTAGGGGGGAGTGTTCAAATGTAGTTGGGAGGGAATAGTGATGAAATTGTCTTTTGTTTTTATCAAAAGCTATTCAAGGAGCTAGAATTATAAAGCAGTGTGTTGTGAGAACATTAATAGAGTGAATCCTCTAGGGCTCTGCCAGGCATAGTTCTGAAACCTTGAACTATGTAGACATCATGGTTCCCTACACTCAAGACTCGGCAACACCATCTCCACCATGGGTAGCAAGATGACCCTTGCATCCTTATCTGGTAGAATGGAAGTTAGTAACTAACCAAAGAGAAGCCAAAGAAGGATCTGAATCCTCTTCATGTTTCATGTCGTGATCCTATAGTTGGTGAGAAGAGTCCAACAGATCTTATGTAGAATGGCTCTTCCAGGATCTTCCTGGATGTGTTGGCATGGCCATAAATTCATGGAGGCGGAAGCAGCATTTATTGGAGAAGAAAGGAAAGAAGCAGGAGGCTCTGAGGATAGGTTCATGGAGAAAAAAGAAGGGGGAGTGTCTTTTGCATCTGAACTAATATTTAAGGCTCTTACTTGTTCTCAGCTACTAAAAGAACTGGTTAGGAGGGCAGAGAAAGTGTGTGTGTGCGTGTGCATACATGCAGATGTGTGTGTTCGGAGTAGGGCCTGTAAGGTTAAGCTGATGCAAATGGAATGAGGAGGTAGACGGGGGAGGCCTAGGAAGCCCTGAGTGTGTGTTAAGCTGTTTCAGGAGGGATTGCGTAGCTTGCATACTAGGTCTTTCCTTTTTCTATGTAGTTGCACTCAGGATCTTTAGCTGCAAGATAAAAAGGCTCAGAGGAGACCTGCTGGGCGTCATCAAACCCTGGCACATGCATCATATGAAAATCATCTTGTTTTGTGTGTCTCTGACGCAGTGGGCTTTTCCTTCAAGGACATTGGCCTGCAACACCTACTACATCTGGCACCCACCTGGCCACGCTCACCTCCTCTTTCTTTCCCTCCGATGGGCCAAGATCTTCCCTTCCTTCCGCTCTTACATGGACCACACTTGTGTGTGTGTGATTCTCTCCCCCACATCTTCCTGGAGCTGCCTCCTTCTCAGAGCCCAGGTCTTGGCTCAGAAGATGCCTCCCTCTTCTGCACCCTGAGACCATAGGGACAAGCATGTTACTTGAGCTGCTCGCTGCTGTAGCCCCAATATCTAGAACAGGACTTCATGTGTTATCAGTGCTCATTATTTTGTTGATTGAAAAAATATTCTGAGCTTTGCAAAGTCTGATTAAACTGCCTGGAAGAGGCTAAATTGCCTAATCTTGGAGGTAAATAAGCAGAGACTAGTTAATTAGAGAATTGCGTATCATACGAGGAAAGAAGCTAGATCGTTGATTGAAAACACTGTGGAAACCACTTTGAAGAACAATTTTAGAAAGCAAACTTAGAAAAGGACAGAAGGCAGTGTGCTGGTTGAAGGGAGGTTGGGAGGCCCAGAGCAATCCTCTAGGGCTTTGCCAGACATAGTTCCGAAGCCTTGAAATATGTAGACCCACGGTTCCCTCCACTCAAGACTCAGCAACTCCATCTCCACCATGGGTAGCAGGATGACTCTTGCATCCTTATCTGCGGCTGGATAAAAGCCTCCATCCCAAGGACCACATCACCGGAAGACACATCTCTAGACTATCAAGGATTCCAAATGGCAGCCTAAGGAAAATCCAGGCCACAGATTGGCCCTGTAGCATTTAGAACGTTCTTGAACAAGTGGCCAAAGTCTGAATAAAAGTCTGTACATCCAAATATTCTCACATGTCAGAACATCTGTTCATCCTGGGCCCACATTCCTTTTCATTCATTTATTCATCCAGCAAAACATCTGTTGATACCAAGGAGAACCACTACATGTAGAAGTCAACCCTGAAGAGCTTGGGTTCCAAGGGTGAGACAGGTATCAAATAAGGCAGAGAGTCTGTTAGATAGTAAGTGCTGAGAAAAATAAGGGAAGAAAAAAATGATTGTTACTAGAAGGGGAATAGGTGAGGTCAGAACGTAAGGTATTCACCAGGATGGTTAGAGAAGTCTTCATGGTAAAAAGGAGTCGTTTGAGCTCAGTCCTGGGGACATGAGAGTGGAGGCCGTACAGACATTGAATGAAGAGCATGTAAGTGAGGGAACAGCAAGGGCAAAGGCCCTGCCGTGGGGACATGCCTGGCTTGTTCTGGGAGCGGCAAGAGGGTCAGCGTGGCTGAAGCAGAGTGAGCGAGGCAGGGCAGTGGAAAGGTCAGAGAGGAGATGGGTGGAGTATGCCAGGCAATTCCCCTCCCAGTGTTCTCACCCAGGGTGAAAACCACGGATAGTGCAAAGAATTTTCCTTCTGCTCTGAGTGAAATGGACTTTGAACAAAGGAATGGAGTCGATGTACCCACACTTTGGAAGGCTCGCATGTTGACAGTGAGCTGCAGGTGAACAAGGGTGACGCCTGGAGACCAGTCCGGAGGCTGCTGCTGGCCCTGTAAGAGGCGATGCTGTCTTGGACCAAAGGTTCTCAAAGTGCGGTTCCCACACAGCAGCATCAGCATCGCCGGGGGAACTCTGCGGACGGAGCCAGCAGTTGTTCAAACAAGCCCCGAGAGGAGACCGTGAGGCACGCTAGCATCTGAGATCGGCCACTGCCCTGGCCGTGGTGAAAAGGGCTTAGATTCTCTTTTAATACAGAATTGGACAATAGGGAAAGGCTGGACAGGGTGGGCCCCGGAGGCAGGACCAGGAGTCTCCCGCTTGCCAGTGATGCTGCTGGGCCCCGGAAGCTCTGAACCCAGATGCATTTATGTGACGTTCCCTCCTGCTGTAGACCTTTGGATGAAAGAGGGAGAAATCTCAGTGCTGGGGGAGGGGGGGTTCCAGAAACTTGTTTTCTGTTAGTAGAAATTGCCTTGAGTCATTTTCTTTTGTGTGGAAGAATCATCTCGATCATACTTTTTTGGAAGGGTGGGAAGGGGAAAGAGATGAGTGCGTACCGAGGGTGTGGGGAAGCGTGTCGAGGAAGAGAAGAAACAAATGGCTTCCTTTTTCCAATCTGGCTCTACTTCCCCAGAGCGAACGCGCCGGGAACCTGCTGTTACTTCTCACAAGCGTGAGAGGAAAATCACTTTCTAACCTCATCTGCCAGGCGACAAAAGTCTTAGCTGAAACCTGCAGTTCTAAATGCAGCTCTTATTAAACACCACTATCATATGAAGCCCAGACAGTGACCCGTTCTGTCCCTGAAAGAATCCGCAATTAACATGGGGAGTCTAATCAGGATATTAACAGGTTTAGGTTTTTAATTCCTATAATATTTTCATCAGTTAAAAAAGAAAAGAAAACCTCATTTCAACCTGCGTTAAGCTTGGAAAGTGGATTCTGTGGGGGTGAGAAGTGACAGGATTGGGGAAAGGTTTTATTTTCTCATCAGGTAAAATGCAAGCATAGGGGGGATTCAGTTTGTTTTAAAAGCAACCTTCATTAAGAAATGAAAGGTTGGGTCTCAGACCACTTGGTTACTTGTCGTGGCTGAGCTGCAGGACAGAAGAGGAGGGTGTCGGGAGGAGAAAGGCTGATCTGTCCCGCTGCACTTCCCTTCCAAGGCCACTAATTTCATAGTTTCCAATCCAGGAGATAAAGCACATTGCACGCTCTCACATATACAATAGATGAAGTCGAGCCAATACTTGGTTGGCAATTAGTGCGTTTTACGAGATCTAAGATGCCGTAGATCATAAGATGTGCCACTATTTGGGTCCCTCTATAAAGATACAACCAAAACAAAACAAAAGCTGTGAATGAATTGTAACATCTCATGGGTGGGAAGATGCATTCTGATCTCAGCGATGCTAGGATGGCTGGAGGAAGAGTGTCGGCCTTGGCCGGTAAGCTCAGCGAGGCCGAGACCTGCCCACGTTCCTTACATCTCTCTCTCTGCCCCCTCGACCCGACCTTCTGTGCTCTGTCCTTGGGTTGTCACTCACGTAGCAGCAAGACGGCAAATGCGTCTTCATAGCTCAGGTGCTCTGTGAAATAAAGGTGTCATAGGTCAGGATTCTACCAAAGAAGAAACAGAACAGTTGGAGATCTCTCTTTCGCTTTTTCAATGTTCACGCTTGTATATATAATACATATACACGTATATCTCCATACTTATGTAAATAAATACATATATACACACATGAGGGAGAGATTCATTTACACAAGCATGTGGTATGGTTGGACAAGTCTGAAGTCCCCAGGGCTGGCTGACCAGCTGCAAACTCACACGGGGGAGGCTAGAAGCTGTGGGAGGAGGAATGTCTTCTTCCTCAAGGGTAAGTTTAGTCCTGTTCTTACCTCCTTCAGCTGATTGGTGAGGCCCAGCCGCCTGGTCATGGAGAATCTCCTTTACTGGAAGTCAATTGATAGTGAACTTGAACCACATGTATAAAAAGCCTTCGCAACAACACCTCGATTACTCTTTGTGGGGTAACAGGGTGTCATAGCCTTGAGACCTTAACATAAAGAACGAACCATCACAAAGAGTGCTGTGATCGAAGGCTACCTTCCAGCAAGCTTCCTTTTTTTTTTTTTTGTCTTTCCAATCAGGGAGGGATCCATATGTTTCATTGGACAAAAGCATGTCGGACACCACCTCTGGCTGCCAGGGAGGCAGGAGTGAAGTGTAGTTATTCAGGCACTGCAAGAGGGATGTACAGACTCAGGGAAATTGGCACTTGTGGAGGAAACTGACCCACGATGGTCCACAACTTGTTTATTGAACACTGAATGAGTCCAGAGGCTGAACAACCACCTGCTACTCAGATTCGATTCCTGTTAATCATTACTGAATGTAATTAAATAACATCGACCCCCCAACATGAAAAACTCACTCACCTTCCACCTGCGGCTGCTGAAACAGCTTTTTAAATGGAGAGTAGCACTGTCAAATGCCTTTTGAAGTATTTAAGCTAAAATGTAAACCCACTTGCGGAAAAATATTTAGTAAGTAAGAGGACGAGGCATAGGCCCAAGCAAATGTGGGGAAAGTGTCACCTGCATCAGCAAAGCCACGAGTCCCTGCTGAGAATACGGCCCCTCGGAGACTTGCCTGGCTAAAGCACAGGTGTGGCACCACCGTGTTTGTGTTCCCGCTCATGTGGCTTAAGGTGATCCTGGGAAAGTTAGGAAAATCTTTGGCACCCTCTCTGTCCCCCCGGTAGAGCAGGAATGCCGTCTGTGCCTACAGCATAGTGTGGCCGTGAAGTCAAGTGTGGCCCCACTGAGTTCTTCACACGGTGCCTCGTCTGCGGAGACCTCATTACAATTATGTTCCTAATTCCCCTGAGTGGAGGGAGTGTCTTCATAATTCTCTCCACCTAAAATTGAAAGGTGTTATTATAAGAAAGAGCAACAGGCCTGGATTCGAGGGAGACCCTTGACCACACCAATCTGTCACGTCCTCCGTCTGGGACAGAGAACAGTAAGAACAATGGAAAAGTGGGTGAGGCCGTTCTCCTCCCCAGGAGGGTGTCCCGCCATAACTCGCTGGGTCCTCCCCACTAGAATGAGCAAACACGAGGCTCGGCGCCCGTAGGTCAGTGAGTAGGGTGCCAGCCACATGCACCAAGGCTGGCAGGTTTGAGCCTGGCCCCGGCCCTGCTAAAACAACGATGACAACTGCAACAACAACAAAATAGCAGGGCATTGTGGCGGGCGCCTGTAGTACCAGCTACTTGGGAGGCTGAGGCAAGAGAATCGCTTAAGTCCAAGAGTTTGAAGTTGCTGTGAGCTGCACTCTGCCGAGGCGACATAGTGAGACTCCATCTCAAAAAAAGAAAGAAAGAAAATGGAATAAGCAAACACGGCTAGTAATTCTTCTTCCGAAAGGAGCAATTCTATGGTTAAATAACTCATCCCAGGTCAGACAAATAGTAACTGCTCTTGCTGGAGTAAAATTCGCCCTGGGAGACTTTGTCCCTAGGGGACGAGTGATGGACGGGGCCTAGAGATGTATTTGGTTGTCATGACTTGAGGGGATGCTACTGGCATCTAGTGGGTGGAACCCAGGGAGGCTGCTGCATGTCCCGAAATGCAGGGGACAGCCTGCCACGCCCCCACAGACAGAACCACCCAGCTCCAGCTGTCAGGGCGCCAAGGGCGAGAAACCCTGCCCTAGAGTCCCTGCAAGCCTTGCCTTGCAGGGTCAGATGAGGCCAGGGCTGTGTCAGCATTCTGTACACCGTGGGCAAGAGCCAGGCGAGCACTGGCCGTGACCATGAACCCTATGCCACCGGCAGAGCACGTGCAAGAACATCAGTCAAGGCAGCCGCTGACGGGAGTGGACTCCAAATTCTCTCTCTCTGAATCATCAGAAGAGGGTAGAACTGAGAACTACACTCGCCTCAGTCACCAAAATAGCTACGTCACACCTGTAACAGGTAAATGTCTTGAGTCCACAAACTCGGATGCAGAGGAAATGGAACTTTCTCTTATTTTCTAAACCTGAACCTAAAGTCCCTGTTCTTAGTGGCAGACACTTAACTCTAGTGAATTCAGGACTCCTCTGGGAAACCACGAGCATGGGCCAGGCCTTGTGCAGGGTGTGGTGGGGAGAGAGGGGCCGTCCACAGCGGTGGCTGTGGTGACTGGAACAGTTCCCAGCCTCAAGCTTTCAGAGCACTTTCTGGTCCTCTAGGGCCAAAGCCATCGCGGGCTGTTCCTGAGCCACTTGGAACTCTGGTAGGCCTCGTCACACCTCTTCTGCCCTCAGACTCGTGACACAGCTGCTCTCTTTTCTTCTCATACCGGGGCCCAAGTGAACCCTGTAAGGTGACCATCCCCAGCTATATGGTGTGCAAGGCCCTGTGCAAAATGAAACCACAGAGGGCTGCGCTCAAAATTATTACGAATTTCAAGATAACGAAATCAGAGCAGGGCCCTGTGTAGGTAATAGCGGAGGTCAAATGCTCAGGAAGCTGGCCGTGGAGACGCCCTCAAACACATCCGCCAGGATGCTCCCCTCGGGGCTTTGTTCTAGATTTAAGATCGAGGCTGGCTACCTTGGGGCCCAGGAATACTGGAGGGATGGCCGCTGTCCAGGCACTGCTGGCAAGAGGGTCCACATTGCTGCTGCTCCTAAACTCAGGCAGAACCGTGGAGATTTCTATCATCTCTCCTTTCCCCCTGTAAGGACACATCTGGTGGCCTTTGACTCCCAAGCTCACCTCCAGCTCTGGTCTGTCCCCAACCCAGCTGCCTGTTTACTGGGGCCCAGCAAGGAACACAACTCTTAAGTCACATCTTACTCTTGCCCTGCCTTGTTTCAGGAACCATGCTTTTGTAAAACCTGCATTTGTTAAACTCAAATTCCTTTCTTTTTTGCCATGATCACCTTTCCCCAGGAGCAACAAATGCTAATACATGTACCTGGTGAAGGAAGAGCCATTAATATAAGAATTCTAGGGGGGGAAGGTGACTTTTCTTCATTCTTTTTTTTTCTTTTTCACTCTGTTGCCCAGAGCAGAGTACTGTGGCATCACAGCTCACAGCAACCTCACACTCTTGGGCTCAAGCAACCCTCCTGCCTCAGCCTCCCAAGTAGCTGGGACTACAGGCACCTGCCACAATGCCCAACTTAATTTTCTACTTTTAGAAGAGACAGGATCTCGCTCTTGCTCAGGCTGTTCTTGAACTCCTGAGCTCGGGCAATCCACCCTCCTCAGCCGCCCGGAGTGCTGGGATTACAGGCATGAGCCACTGTGTCTGACCAAAAAAGGGGATTTTATTTATTTATTTATTTAGGCCGGGGCTGGGTTCGAACCCACCACCTCCGGCATATGGGGCCAGTGCCCCTCTCCTTTGAGCCACAAGAGTTTTTAAAGGAATTGTCCTGCCATGTGCAATAGTTCCTATATCATCGCGCTCCAATACTTTCTACAAAGGCTGTTTCTACAGACAAGGAAGCTCTCTGAGGACTGTGTGGGAGAAACCGTCTCGATGACCCCCCCCAAAGAAGGATCCCCAGGGGTCTCCTCTATGCGTCACTTCGAGTCCATCTCTTCCCAGAAGACCTCCCTGATTTCACCCAACACGAAGTCTGCCATTAGCGAGCGGGCTCCTTCAACTCAAGGCTTTACTTACCTGTATGCCTCCAGCCCCTTCCAACCTCAGCACACAGGAGACATTCAGTAATATTTCTTGGATCACTGAGTGAATTCTCTGCCTCGGGTTGCCCTGCACTGAGGAGGCAGATTTGAAGTCAGAACTGCTTACGGTTCCTTCACATACCGCCCATCACCACCCAGAGAGCCCTGGCTGAGCAGACCACCGGAGGAGACGCAGTGCTGTGTATTGGGCTTCTAAGTGGTGCCAGCCTCTGTGCCAAGGTGACCAACCATCCCAGTTCACCTGTGACTGAGGGATTTCCTGGGACGTAAAACTGTCATTCCTAACACTGGGATAATCCCAAATGAATGGGGACAAGCTGGTCAACATGTATTGTCATATATATATATATATTTTTTGAGGATATCAATGCTGTTTTTTTATTATTAAATCATAGCTGCGTACATTAGTTCAATCAAGGGGTATAATGTGCTGGTTTCATATACAATCTGAAATATTTTCATCAAACTGTTTAATATAGCCTTCATGGCATTTTCTTAGTTATTGTATGAAGACATTTGTATTCTGCATTTAGTAAGTTTTGCCTGTACCCTTCTAAGATGCACCATAGGTGTGGCCCCACCAATTACCCTCCCTCCCCTCCCTTACCTCTTTCCCCATATTCTTGTGCTATAGTTGGGTTATAGCCTTCATATGAAACCTATAAATTAGCTTCATAGTAGGGCTGAGTACATTGGATACTTTTTCTTCCATTCTTGAGATACTTTGCTAAGAAGAATATGTTCCAGTTCCATCCATGTAAACATGAAAGAGGT
>CAUYRH010115219.1:0-25123 GCA_963574655.1 Perodicticus potto | reverse complement strand
GCATCCAAAAAATGGCCGGGCATTGTGGTGGGCGCCTGTAGTCCCAGCTACTTGGGAGGCGGAGGCGGGAGACTCGCTTGAGCCCAGGAATTGGAGGTTGCTGTGAGCTGTGATGCCACGACACTCTATCCAGGGTGACAGCTTAAGGCTCTGTCTCAAAAAACAAACAAACAAACAAAAACAAAACAAAACAAAACAAAACAAAGACATAGCAGGAAAACCAATATCCCTTCTAAGTACAGACACAAAAATCTTCAAGAAAAATTAGCAAAATAGAATCCAAATCAACTGATGACTGGATAAATAAAATGTGGCATATTCATAGTATGGAATATTATTCAGCCATAAAAAGAAACAAAGTAGTGAGATATGGATGAATCTATGCTAAGTGAAAAAAATCAATCCCACAAAAATACAATAAATGAAAATCTTTTAGTGGTTGCCTGAGGCTGAAGTACAGGTGGGGGAAGGGTGCTAATGAACATGGGGTTTCTTTGTGGGGTAATGAAAATGTTCCCAGATAGGATTTTGGTGATGAGTGTATAACTCTGTGAATATATTAAAAACTGCTGAATCATATGAATTCTATAGCATGTGAAATATATCTCAATACCACCATTTTAAGAAAGAATATAGTGACAGGTGCTTGAGGGAAGAACCCAGCAAAGGATATAATTCAGGCAGGATGGGCAATAGCTACGTAGCCAGGTAGGGGTTGGAAAGGATGGAGCTATTTTAGGGGTCCACTTTATTTGGATGCTCTCCATTTTGGTTATGGGATTGCTGAAGAAGGGGCCCCTACAGGTGCCAGGATCCACAGAGACTATCCAGATGGGAAAACACATCTGCAGCATTCTCTTTCCTACCCGCTTCAGTAGTTCATTACTTTAAAGCCCTCTGGGAGACTTGATGCCCTAAAGGCCAAGATCAGTGACCCTGAGCTTCCCAGGACTGGCTCCTCTCTGAGGCCATTAAGTGTCCCCCAGGGGCCAGCAGTGTGGACCTTGGCTATGTGCTGTTAAAGAGACTTGCTCCTAAACTTGGTCACAGAACGGCTGCTGCCCCATACTTGTCATCTCACTACCTTCCCCCAGCTGGACTGCAAAGGTCACCTCCAAGCAGGTGGGAGAGGGCACTGGGCTTCTGCTGCTGCTGTTAGGGACACAAAGCAGTTCGGAGTTTCCTCAGAGAATCATCCAAGGTTCCAGCTACCAGAAGTCTCAGAGATTATCTAGTCTTGCCTGTTTCCTTCTCTCCAGATAAAGAAACTGAGGTTCCAAGAAAGCCAACTAGTAAGGAGTGGGGCTGGGACTCTCACTGGGCTTTCTGACGACTCCTGAGATGATGGCAGGGATCAATCTCTTTCTGTCCTCAGTCACAGGTGGGCATGCAGGGGCTCAAAGCAGTGAGGGGGCAGCTTAGCTCGGAAATGAAACCAAATTCTCTGCCTGATGCTGGTTCCTTTTTTTGAAAACACACGCACAGGGCTGCTAGAGTGGGGAAGAAGTCACAAAGAGGGACATTTCTCAGAAACTGAGTAGGACCAGATGCCCAAGGGCTGCATCCCCGGAGCACAATCCCTAGAGCAACACGAGTCTCTACTATGCCCACATGATCCAGGTCTCATGTCTATCCGTGCTGGCTGTCCACTGCTTTCAAAGTCCAGTCAGCCACAGGGCTGCCACACTGCCTGGCCCTGCTGGCCTCTCCGGCAGCTGACAAAAGACAGGGCCTGCCCTTGTCTGCCTGGTGCTTCTGGCTTACTTGGTGAGGGGGCAGATTTTGCAAACTACTGACACATGTATATTTATGCTCTGTGATAAATGTTTCAAAGGAAAAATACAAGATAGAACGTGAGCAAATAACAGGGGTGAGGGAAGGTCTCTCAGGAAATAGCGACACTTAGGCCCAGACAAACACTGGGGTCCTCAGGTCAAGAGCAGGGACAAGACGATTTCCGGCAGAAAAAACCGAGAGACACAAAAGCAGCTGTGTGTGAGAGGAGGATGGGGGTGCAGGGAGCTGGGGAACACTCTGGAGGGCAGTGGAACAGCAATGCTAAGAGCTGACCAAGCGTTTGCAAGCAGGGAGCAGTGAGACCAGCAGACAGCCTGCCCAGGCCAGTCTGGCTGCCGGAGGGTGGACAGGGTGGGGGAAGGGCCCCTGCAGCGCAGCAGGTGCGGGCAGGATGGTGATGGCGGAGATCAAGGTGCTGGCTTGGGATGGAACTCAGCAGAAGGATTCGGATGCATTTTGGAAGTAGAACTGGCAGGACTTGGGGACGGTGAGTCAAGGGAGGAAGCAAAATCAAGAGTTCAGACTTAGCCTGATGAGCTCCGGCCAGTCTCTAGCCAGCAGACATCCAATGCAAGCGTCCAGCGGGAGGGAGTGGGGCCTACACTGGGAAACAACTCTGATGAGTTTGCCAGTAACAGGGCTGAGCAGGCAAGCCCAGGGAACATGTGGGTGTGCAGGTCCCTGAGGACAGGAGCAGAGCATGAGTGCCCGGGCCAGGGCAGCCACTTGCTGGCCTGAGGGGGCATCTCCCAGAATGCCTCTGCATGCCTGGAAAGCCCTTTCTTATTTTTCCTAATGGGTTGCAGACTCCTCCCATAAAACCTGGCTCAGACACCTCCTGGTCTGGGTGCTCCCTGACCCTTCAGGCTAGATGAGGCTCTTGCCCTGCAGTCTGCCCTGTGTACCCCAGCTTGCTGCTCACCCTGCATTCTCCCCAGCCTGCAGTGTCACTTCTACTACCTGGGTCTCAGGCCACGAGCACAGTGGGGGCAGATTTTCTTTATGCCCAGTGCCCGGTACAAAGTCGGATGTGGATGGAGTAGGTGCCCAACACACGACTGTGAAATAAATGAATAAAGCCTGGACGGCAGCTGCCTAGTAGCAATCTTGAAGATGTCATGAAAAATGGAACCTTCTGAAGAAGGTAGGCTCAAAGGCTGTATAGAACTTTACACAGCAGAACCAGTCCTATCATCCTGACCTGGTGACGGCCATCTCTCCCTATGTCATCCCTTCCTATTCCCTCCCTCCAGGTCAGAGATGGGCACCTCTGCCTGCCCATCTTGCACAGCCCCTGCAACAGCATCCTTGCCTGGGCCCACTGGCCTCTGCACCCTATAGTTTCCATGCCCGGAGGAACCTACACTTTGTCCATCAGCAAAGGGGCACAGGGTCCACAGGAACCCATCCAGTGCACACTGTTAGGGCATAGTGATACAACCAGAGAGCTGGACTGTCTTGAATGGGCTACCACAAGGGTCTGCTGGGTATCACACGACACCGACAGCCTGGGCCTGGCCAGCAGGAACACGATGATCTCCCCATCTTTGCCCACATTCTGCTCTCTTGCCAGTGTTCGTGGAGTACAGAATCTGTGCCAGTGTAGTACCAGATCACAGAGGTGACAAGATGATGAACAGCCAGGGCTGGCAGACCCAGATCAAGCATAGTGCTGGAGAGAATGAAATGAAACACGCCCAAGGGCCAGGGCCTCAAAGATGGCTCCAGGCACAAGCCACCTGCCTGGGACTTGACTGACATGGGACGTAGCTGAAGGCACCCTGAGAGCCGTGAAGATGAACTTGGGATGACCCATCAGGAAGCAGTGCAGTTGTGGAGCACAACCACAGGTGTGTCAACTTTTGGCTGAGGACAATGAAGAATAGGACAGGGCAGACAGTCCAGCGCTCAGAAAAGGGGGCAGGTGGGGCACAGAACTACAGTGGGAGGGCTGGTGCAGGCTTCCAGATTTGCAGGCTGGAGATGAACACTAAGGGGGAAGGCTGGTTGCCTAGAGTCAATCATGACCATCAGGGCCCCAGGGAGGCAGCTCAGAAGATGACAGAGGTCACAGCAACAAGCGGGGCAGGATGGAGCCCCAGAGTAGGCCCGGGAGGCAGAAGAAGTGCTGGCGGGGCAGAAGAGGGCCGGCTCTGAGGTGCTCAGTGCTGTGACTGGAGGAGAGGAACAAAGAGTAGGGCTTATGTAGCACAGAGGGGTCAAGAGGTTGGTCTTACTGGCTCTGGTTTTTTCTTTTCTAGTGAGCAATTCAGGCAGGTCTATGGGCTGATCTCAGGGACAGACAGAAGGAAGGGTGAGGATGTTGGGGAGGGAAGAGGACCTGACAGTGGGCAAGATCTTGAAAGGTGGGGCTGATGCTGAGACTACCAGGGAGGGTGCAGACAAAGAGCTCTAGGGGCGTCGGGGAAGCAGCTGGGGGCGAGCACGTGTGCATTTAGGTCTCAGGGACCCACCAGTGTGCTCTTGCTCTTTCTCAGTGCTGTGCTCCAGTGCCACCTTCTTCCCCACATCTCAACCTTGAGCAACAGTGCACAGTTGGGGGAAATGAAATTTGCCCCCAAAGAAAGAAATCCACCCACCACAGAACTCTAAATACAGCAGCACCTGGAAACATGCCCCGGAAAGAATGAAATCAGACTGGTGCCCTCAAAATTCAGACCAAGTACATCAGCCCTCTGCTATTAGGGGAGTGGAATCCTTCTCTACAATCAGATCCCGCTCACTCACAGTTTGGCTTCTGTGAGAGCACCCACAACTAGGATTGCTCTATTTGCAACAATCTGTCTTACACTGATACTAAGTGTGATTAAAATTACAGCATATCACACCCTCTCCCTGAAAAGGGCCTGTAGCAATCCCTCATGCCCACCATGCCCACCTGCAGTTTTGAGGCTACCAAGAGAGCCAGGGGCTCCTGGAGAAAGGCCCAGGCTCTGGGTTTTATGGGCATGATAATGGCACCTTCTAACGTGGCTCTGGCACTTGAGTATTTCTGCCATCTATGAGATTGCAGATTGTATGAGTTTTCTACTTTATTGAGTACATCTTTACACAGAGACAATGGGCTCAAATATTCTGTTGTAAAAGTTTAATTCAGAAACATCCAAGAATGAAATCAATAAGAACAGCTGTTGCATTGCCTTAGCTATTACCTTAATTGAAATGATATCAACGATTAATGGACTCTCTTTTGACCTTCTCTAATAACAAATACACAGTATCTAGGCAGGAGAGTCAGATAGCTTGCAGATAGCTTGCAACAGCTACACACCCACATACACACACACATACACGCACATACACACACCTTTGGAAACAGACATACTGTGTTATGGCTATGACAAGTGAATCAGTTTAATGCCTAAAGCAGCATTTCTCAAAGTGTGTCCAAAAATATGTGTGTCATGAGATGTTCTATGAAAAGCAGGTTCCCTGGGCAAAGGTCTACAGATTGTACCTATAATCCACCTGACCTACAATCCACCTGACCTGGCAAGGAACAATTGCACCACTGTGTTCAAGGCTCTGAAAAGGCTTGCAGTGAAAAACCTTTCAAGCTTTAATAACTCCTGATGTTTAAGGTATTGACCAAAAAAAACCCTCTCCCTCTTTATTGTAGAACTCGTGAAAAATGGTCCAAACCGTCCACCACTTCCCCAGACCAGCCACGTGAGTTCACATTTGGTAAATGAGTCCACTGCACTTAAACATTTGCAAATTTTACATTTAAAAACCAAATATTTATCTTCCTTGCACCATAGACTCTCCAGCTGCACGGATGCTCTCCTCCCCACCTGGCAGGGGCTTGGCAGCCCACTCTGGCACCAATGCTCTCACCTCCTCTCGCCCCAGACTTGGCCAGCTTTGCTAATTTCCAGTCTGCAGAATCTCTTGGTGCCTGTTCCCAAGCTGCTGTGGCCAGCTGTCCAAATGGGGTGGGTAGGTGGGGAAGGACAAGTTGGGGAACATTCCCAGACCAGGTCTGTTCCTTACTTGGATCAGCATAGCCAGTAGCTGGCTCTGGGGGTCTGCAGCCCCAGAAGACAAATCTAGCAGGAGGTGCCCCTGGCTTCCTTCTGGGGCCACTTATTGAATGCATGTACTTCCTAAGCAAGGCCTGGCAAATCCACACTGGCTTTTAGGACATAGGCTCCACCCCCTGCCTTATTTACTGAGGAGGGGTCAGGAAGGACCAAAGCTGCTCACCCTGGTGAAGTCCCTCTGGCTCTGGGCTCTGACCTGCCCTCAGGGAGCAAGCAGCCAAGACCCTGCCCCTGAATCCTACCGCCACCCTCACTCTTTGTAATGAAGGCACCACACCAAGGCTCTCAGCCCCACTCTCCAAGCATGAAGCCCCCCATACAAAATTGTTTTTCATTCTTTTTAAAAACAAATGCTAAGAGAACTTTGCAACCATAGTATTCACATTTCCTTCCTGGTTTGGGCTGCAAAGGCTCAATCACAGATACTACCTTCTGGCCCCATTAACTGGGCTCTATTTTCCCTGGAACTCCATATATCCTGTCTAAATGTAGGGTCCACTTTTTATACATGTTATTATAAACTACCTCAAACCCCTTGTGAAACCAATCCGTACATTTATGGCATTACTAATCTCTGGGACAAGAGTGTCACATCCGTACCTTTTCTTTATGTGGAATCCAGAATATACTGTCCAGAGGAATGGGACCTAGTACTCTTTCTAGTAGAGCTGGCCTGACCTATGGCTTAAAAGCAAGGATTCCCAAACTCACCTGGTCATAAGAGTCACTTAGTTACTTAGGAGAACTTCTTAAACACAGCTTAGCAGGGCCTGCCCCAGAGCCTATCCAGCAGGTCAGAGAGGGCCCAGGAATCTGCTTGTTTAGTAAGTGGCGCAGGTGAGTGTTTGGGCTAGGTGAGTCTGGGGAGTCCTGCAGTAAAGGGATGCACCTCTATGTTCACAGCGATCAACATGGATCATTTCAGCCAGTCAAGGGTTAAGTGGTGGGGGCCTTTGCCCGAAGAGGCCGGACCTCAGGCGGCCGCCAACGTCCCAAGCGTATTTCTTGGCTTTGGGCCCTCTCCAAGCCTGCTGCATTCCACAAGCAGCTCTGCTCGCAGGTTTCGCCGACTTTTGGAAAACTCTGAGTCAGGGGCCCTCTATCCAAGTTTGTGACATAGGCCAGACAGAATGAATGGTCCCTCTCCGGGCGGTTAAGCCGCAGAGGCGGCGCCGGGCGCTGGCAGTGCTCGCTCTGCAGAGGACCTGCGGGCAGGTCCGGGCGCCAGGGGCTCCTCCACCCCAGCGGTGGACTTGGCCGACCTGCAGCCGGCGCCCGCAGTCCGCTTCTGGTCCTGAGGGTGAACTCTGCCCTCGGCTCTTTCCCTTCCTCCCTGGGGACGCACCCCATCCCCTAACCCCCAGTCAGGTCACTGGGGCCAGAGGAGCTCCTGGACGCGCTCCCGCGCCCCGACTTAGAGGGAGACTCCCCCTCCAAAGTTAGGAGACTCTGGAGCGCAGCAGCCACACCTGAGCCCCTTCTAAAGCCGAGGCAGGTCTTGGCCCCTGAAAAACTGGCCTCTTGGAGGCTGCAGGAGGGAGCGGGGAGCCGGGACCCACGCGCTGGAGCCGCAGCGCACGCACGTGCGCGCCCGAGGGAGTTACCTTTGGGCGCTCGCAGGTGTCCCCTCCAGTCCTTGCAGCAGCACAGTCCCATGGCAGTCGCCCGCCGCCCCTCTGCTCAGCCCTTCTTTTCACGGGCTGCCGGCACCCGCGGAGAGGAGTTGGGGTCGGGCCAGCGGGCAGTGCCCAGCCGGGCGCGGGGTGCGCGCGGAGCCGCCCGCCTGCCGCTCCCTCGCCTTCACGCTCCAGCACAGTTCTGTGTCGAGGGCATCGCGGCCTCGGGGCAGACCCTGCTAATCAATAGGAGAACGCGCAGATCGCGCCCGCCGCGCCGCAGCCGGCTTTTATCTCCGCGTGCCGGGGCGGCCCCGACTCGGCTCCCTGCCCTCGCCGGCCGGCGCCTTCCCCGCGGCCCGTTACTCTCCCGGGGCGCCGACCCGGGCGCGCGCCCAGGGGCCGCCAGGGGGAGCTGTGCGAGCCGGCGCGGTCTCCGTCTCACTCCTCCCAGGGAACCTGCGCGGGGTGGAGACCACACTGGCTTGACCTCTGCCCAGAACGGAAAGAAGAGGTGGCTTCGCTGTGCATCCTCCTCCAGCATCTTAAGTAGTCAGCTCACAATTGACTTGGGGGCTGGGGGCGGGGTAGCGGTTCCAGGGCCACCTGGCTCTCAGTTGCCCAGCTTATCTGAACTGTGCAGTAGCAGGAAAAGGGAGTGTTTGTCCAGGTTACTGCTAAACCTGGCTGGCCTTCTATGGACTGGGTGACTTTGGGCAAATCACCTATCCTCTGAGACTGTTTCCTCACCTGAAAAGTGAGGGGAAATAGTACTGGTTCAGATGTCACTTAGCGCAAATTAAAGGTTTGATGGAATGAAGTTAAACTCTCTGCACAGTTTCCCCATCTGTAGAACAGAATAATAGAAACTGTGTCATTGGATCATTCCTGTGACTAAATTAATTGACACATACAAGGAATCCAGACCAGAAGCGGCATGGTGGAAGGGCTCTGCAAGTGTGAATTCTCATCATTGTCGAGTATTGGTGGGGATTTGGGCAAAGGGCACTTTTACCTTGAGATTGACATTCATATAATCACTCTGGAAGTGATTCATATAATCACTCATGGGAGCTGCTTATTGAAACTAAAAATGCTGGTACCCTGGGACCAGACAATCCCATTTCTCAGTATGGATCCCACAGAAATGCTTGCCCACATGCCCAGGGAAATTTAGATAGGGCTATTCATTGCAGTCTTGCTTGTAATTGCAAAACATTGGAACCACCAAAATGTTCATCAATAAAAGGATTACCAAATACACTGGCATTTTCATAAAATGGAATGTGATATAAGCAAAGGGAGCTAGGGCTCAATGTTTTGCGATTTACGAATTATAGCTCTGGGGTAAAATACAAACCCGCACCCACAATATATTACTGTAGTGCTCACTCTATGCCAGACTCTGTTCTAGGCACATGGGTCTGAAAAATACATGGAAGGAAAATGGGAAACCGAAGGTGGTGGGTGTCAAGAGCCTTTGGCTTCTTTACAGTGGCTTTGTTTTGTAAGTACATGCATATTCGTGCCTTACTATATAATTAAAGTAAAAAATCAAATACGAGAAATCATATTTGTAAGTGTCTGGCACAGAGTGAGGCAAAATTCTTTCTCACCCCTCCAGTTCCAAGGAGCTGTTCCTGACCCTGTAGCAGGGCTGTGACCAACTTCTGATAGTCTTGGCTTGTCTTGGGTTTTCTCCCTCCCTCCCCGCACACTCCTCTCCCTGGAGAACAGAGGTGGTCCCACAGGAAAGCCAGGCTGGGAGGCAGAGGCTGCCAGAGACTGAGCCCTGGAGCAGAAGAGTTAAATGGTGGCAGTTTGAAGTGGGGGATGACTTAGAGCAGGGAAGAGGTTTTCCCAGGAGTTAAGTCTTCATTCAAAGGAGAGATTAACAACAGTGGGGCAGACTTCTGCCTCCCTCCCTCTCCTTTAACTCCTCAGAAAGACCAGGGTGAGGCTTTAGGGAGAGAGGAGGGTTGTCCTGCACTAGATCCGGAAAGAAAGATGTTTTCACTTCATGACATGTAAGCTGGGGTTACAAAGAGAGAGAGACTGAGAAAAAACAGAGAGACCTGACTTCTGGTTGCTGCCAAGTCATTTTGAACAGTTTTAGCACCAGGCAAGATCACTTAGTCACAGCAGGCTTAATGAGGCCCCAGGAATTCCAAGTTAGAGCTCCCTGCATTCAGGGAGAGCGTCTGCGGGGAGCAAGCCCCCGGTGATTGTCCAACCGCCAAGTCCTACATTTGGAAAGCAAGATTTAAAAGAAAACATCACAGCGGCCATTGTGGGCCGCTTGTTTATCTTTCTAAGAGGAAGTAGCAAAGCAGGATCTTTCAAACGAGCCTATTATAGAGGGTCAACGTCCCCATTGAACCATTTAAATATATTTTGGAATACTCGACTTTTCAAAGTGGCTTTAAATATCAACTCCCAGGGCAGTTGGGCAGACAAATAAGAAGGCAAGAGTTCCCAGCTTTATTGCTTTGGTTTTACACACTTCGTTTCTTAATTACACTTTGTCTTTTTATAGTATTCTAGTTGTGTGTTCTTCCTTAAGGGAGAAGAAAAATCACATTCCCTATGAGCTTTTTTTACCATGTGCCAAGCAACTTGCAAATGTTATTATCTCAATTATCTAAAAGACAACCCCATGAAGCAGATCCCATTGGATTCAATTTACAGAGAAAGAAACTAAAGTTGAGGGAGGTAAAGAGACTTTCCTGAGACCAATAACTTGGTGAGTGGCAGAGTGAAGATATATGGGGAGAAGGAAGGATAGATATACAGGTGGACGAGGTGAACTGGATTGATAAGCATATACATGGATGTATAGATGGGTAAATGGATAAATGTATGGGTGGATGGATGGAAGGTTGGATGGATTGCTTGATGGGTGGATAAGTGTGTAGATGGATGGATGGTTTGATGGATGGGTGGATGGATGTAGGAATGGATGGTTAGATGGATGTGTGGATAGGTAACTGGATGGATGGATAGTAGATGTTCGATAGATAAATGGATGGCTTCTCCCAGTTAGATCTGAAGTCATGGCTACAATTGGCAAAGCACATACTGAGCATACAATTTGCTGAAAAATCAACTTCCCTGAACATGGCTCTGTCTACCAAATTGATCATGACCCCAAGCTAAACTTGAATTGAACCAAAATGTTTAGGATCACTCTGTGTTGTAAGGCTTTAAGTTCAAGCTACCCAACTCCAGAAGAAAGACTAGAAAGGTGGGGGCCTCTGGGACAGCTTTCTGAGTGAGAAGGCTGCAAACCACAGGACTCAGGGTAGCAGAGCTGGAACCAGTCTATAGGTGCACAGTGGGCTGGGGGAGGAGGCTGGATACCAGCTTTGGAGGACAAATGCTCCATGGGGCAGGGGCTGCCCCATCCCTCCAGAGCGCCACCTCCTGCTGCTTTGTTTTGTTTCTCTGGGAGACTCAGGGGTGGGAAGTGAGGAGGTGGCACTGTTTCTATGAAGGCTGTTGCTGGTGCTGTAGTGCTATAAAGTCTCTGTAGCCTGAGCTGCTGGTTCTAGATATGCCCAAGTCATTCAGGGATTCTCTTTGGAGACCCAGGATCTGACCTATGAAGTTCTTCTCCAGGATCTGAGCTGTCCCTCCCCCCCAAACCTAAGGCACCTCATGGTACCATCACATGGTGTAAGCTCCGCCCCAGTAGCACTGGGGAAGGACATCTTAGCACAGGTAGCTTGCAGGGGCCTATGATGATCATTCCTTCATTCATTTATTCATCCATGTATAAATAATGACCAGATACAACTGAATATCTGACCTAAAGAGCTGGAGTTGAGCTGGGGGTAGAAAGATTTCTTGGATGATGGGGGGAGATAGTCTGCTGAGGGTGGTAGAGTAAGATCTGCAGTGGAGGCTTCACTGGGGTGGGACTTGACCCTCGAGGAAGAATCCAGGAATCTTAGGGATGGCATAGTAATGGTTCCTTGTGGACAGTGGTAGTATCCTGTTAAGAACTTGGTCTTTATTCTGGGTAGGGAATAGCTGTAGCAGAGCATTCAGGGGCAGGGACACAATGTGGTCTGTGATTGTGACTGGTCTGCCTGGTGGCTGGAGTGAAGTAGGGACTGGAAGGGGGAGAAGGGAACACAGGCATAAGCCAGGGGACACAGCAGGTGAGAGGAGATGGAGTCCCTCAGGCAACCACACCTCCCTTGAGTGTTGGCTACTCTATGGCCTACTTTAACTGGAAGGGGGCAGAAGTGACTCTGGGCCAGTTCTGGGCCTATGTCCAAAGACACCTTGGCAGCTTCTGCTTATGTCTTCAGGGAAACCCACTGCCTCGTGAACAGTGGGACTGTCCTGAGACTACTGTGCTACAAGAAGCCTAACCCGGCAATGGAGAGATTGTATGGGGAACAGAGGTCCCAGGCAGCAGCTGCACTGACTCCCTGCCTTGTGAGGGATGCTGCCCTGTGGGTGGAGCCTCCAAGTGACAGATGTATAGATGGATGATGGATGGATGGTTTGCTCCCATGCAGCAGAGGGAGATGTCCCTGCCACACCACACCCACATTGCAGAACAGTGAGCAAATAAAACGTGTATTATCTTTAAGTCACTCATCTCTGGGATGGTCTATGATGCAGTTACAGATCACCGAGGCATAGAAAGTGATAGATACTACTCACGATGAACACTGCCTGATTCTGACAATGTGCCAGGCTGAGAGCTTGACACACATGCATTTCACTTAGAACTCAGAGCAACCCTATGCATTTTAAGTCATCACTATTTTCATGCAAAAAGGAGGGCACCGGAGCACAGAGAAGCCAACTCATTTGCTTAAGGTCACACAGCTCATTAGCGGCTAAGCCCAGACTGAAACTCAGCCCAATCTTAACGACGTGTGTGGTAAGTCTTCTAGAGGGAAAAGGGAAAGGGCTTGGTGACGAATTAGATGCCAGGTGCCACCCTGTATCTATGACATAATTAACTGTAGCTGAGACTTTAAAAAGGCAACCCCATAGCCAGGCGTTGTGGCGGGCGCCTGTAGTCCCAGCTACTTGGGAGGCTGAAGCAAGAGAATCACTTAAGCCCAAGAGTTTGAGGTTGCTGTGAGCTGTGACGCCTCGACACTACCCAGGGTGACATTGTAAGACTCTGTCTCAAAACAAAAAACAACAACAACAAAAAAGGCACCCCCTGTGGAGTGCCGGGTGGAGGCTGCCAGGAAGAGCACATGCAGCTTATTACTCTCAGCTGCTCAGAGGATGTCTGTCTCCTATCAGCCGGAGCCTCTGGAACAGAGAGCTTGTTGGAAAAGGGAGTGAAGGAGACCCTTTGTAGAGAGCTTATTACAAGCCATCCTTATACTGGCACCAGTAACTCACAGGCATTGTCTTGTTAATTTTTACAATATACCTAAACTGAACTGGTGATGCGTCATTGTATCCAGTCTAAAGATGAGGATACTGATGCCCGAGAGCGGTCATGATCACGATCGAGTAGCCGGTAGGTGGGGTGTAGAGCCTGTACTGGAATCTGGGCAGTCTGAATGCACAGGTCACCTTCTCAATGACTACCCACTGCCTCTTGCCTCTTGGTGGTAAAGGCCTCCTCTGGGCTGCTCCCCCATCCTCTCCTCCCATTATAGTTCTGACTCAGGTTAGTCCAAGCTGAAATACAGTGTGCATCCACACTGCACCTCCACACAGCACAGACTCACAGACATTCTGGGATTGGAAGGGACTCTGTATCAACACAACCTCCTCATTTTTTAGAAGAAATCTGGGGTCTCGAGAACCACATCAAGTGTTTCTTAAATGTCTGCTATGTGCCAGGCACTGCACACTGAGTTAGTGGTAAGTTGGGTCATCCCCAGTCAACTTATGTTTGTTCTGAAACAAACAGATCTACCAAAATGTTTTGTGCACGTTTACCACAGTGCACAGAAGCCACCTGATGTTCATGTAGATATCTAGTTTGACATTTGGTTAAACATGTGAGCTAGAGCTCCTTACCCCACACTATCCCTCATCAACAGCACCCCAAGTTGTTATTCACTTTGCAGATTCATACTGGTTTCTTCTGGTATTTTTTATTGTTGTTAATTAAATATGTGATACTGGGAAGGTAGATATTAATTTTGTTCTATCTGAAGCAAGCCCCAAACAGCTTTGTGCTATAAAAAGTTATGGATAACATAAAGATGGGTAGGCTTTTTCTTTCTCTTGTGAGACTTAAGTCTCATTTCTCTTTTTCCTTTGGCTTCCAGGAAGCTCAGGGAAAACAAAGTTTGGCAAGTATGCGGGCCCTAATGGCCTTCACATTTGTGTTTTGTTTCTTGATTTTGCTTTGCTACTTTTATTTGCATTTTCTCAGGTTCTTAATTTTCGTTTTAACTACTGTGTTAATTGTTATTTTATTCTAAATGTTCTCATTAGAAGCCATTTTAAATCCTTTGTGGAATAAATACAGGAGTAAAGCAAGAGCCAGTAAACCTTTTCTAAACTTTGGAAGACTTACTTAAAACTTTGGAGGACATACAGTCTATGTAGCAACTACTCAACTCTGCCATGGTAGTGTGAAATCAGCCACAGACAGTACATAAATGAATGGGTGTGGCTGTGTTCCAATAAAACTTTATGTACAAAAACAGGTGGCAGAGCAGATTTGGCCTTTGGACTGTAATTTATAATGTTTTTTAAAAAAATTAGAGCATTTAGGAAACAATTTCCTCTTAAGTTGGGAAGCACTTGGCTTAGAAAAAGAGTGAATAGATGGGAAATCTGTCCAGGATGTCTAATCTCCACTTCTGGATGACAGATTGTGAAAAAGCAGCTGTGAAAGCTGTCTGGGCCGTTTGACTCAGGAGAGGGGCCAGCAGTGCCCAGGAGGGGTCAGTCCCTGACAGAGCAGGGTCTGATGTCTGCCAACGAGAGCTCATTCCCTCGCACATTTGCACTGCCCACTCCTCAGAGAGGAAGCACAGGGGCAGAACTCTGGAGGTGCCCGGTCAGCCAGGTTCTCAACTGGGGCCAATGGGCCTTCAGCTGCAGTGGATGCTGTTCATGGAAGGAATGTGTCTGCAGCTCCAAATTCCCACAGAGAAAGACAAGGGGAATCGTTGGGGAGAAATTCCTGGGCCACATTTTTCTTGCTGCTCATGTGGCCTGAAGCCATTGAACTTGGCCAGGCTGCCCAGGGAGGAATTTTACAAAGCCCATTGTCCTTTCCCTGAAGTCTCACCCCTACCCTGCCCCCACCTGCTATTTCTGCCTTTTTTTCTTTCCTCCCCCAGCCCCAGAAGAGCAGCATGGGAAAGAGCGGGTAGGGGGGCAGATGAAGATGGGGCCCTTCCTGGTGTAGCATCAGGCCCTTCCATGCACTCAGGGGCGGTCTCAGTTGCCTAAGCATTTGTCACCTAGTGCATATAGTAATAACAACACCACCCATTGAGCACTTACTGTATGCCAAGCACTGTTCTGAGCTTTCTACTTACATTAACTCATTAATCCTGGGAAGAACCTTATTACGATCTCCATTTTACAGGTGGGGAAACCGAGGCATAGAGTGCTTAAGTGATTTACCCTGGGGTCCCACAGCTAGAAACTAGAAGAGACAGGATTTGAACTGAACTCTTATCATTTCACGTTTAGCATGTACGATTCCCTTAGCTACTTATAGATACCACTCTAATGGTGCGTCTCTGTACTTAATAGAAAAAATTCATTGACAAAGCATTTGCCATACATAAAGACTGCACACTTTTCAAGGCTCCCAGCACACCTATTCCACAGAAGAGAAGATCTTTTACCATGAAATAGGCTCAACTATTAGGTCTGGTCCTCTTAGCAGATGGCATGGTACTGGGGCCTAGAGGTTATCTAGTCTCTTTACTGTTGTCCCTTTTGCCGCTGCAACTGCTGCTGACATTGCAAGGAGTGACCAAGCGAGTCTTTGCAATGTGCTAGATCCTAGGTTCAATGTTTTACCTCCACTATACATCATTGACACGCGCCCCTGAGACTGATGCTAATAGCCCTATTTTTTAGATAAGGACACTCGGTACATTAATCAGGTAATTAACACGCACAACTCCGAAATCGCAGTGGCTTAATCCCGTACAGATTCTTTCGGTCTTGTGCAAGTCAGCATGAAAAGGGGGAAACTGCTTCTTCATGTGGTTACTCCATGAGGTCACTCAGGCACCCAAGCTTCTTCTAGGACCTCAGTGTCCTCCTCTGGGTCCTCTATGCTGTCAGATACAAGAAGAGAAAGCAGGGAGGATCTCGGGATATTAGGGGCTAGTGCCATCTCGGCTGACAGCAGCCTACAAGGGCACTGTCACTCATACCCGCGGTCCATTGACCTATGTTTAGTCATGTGACCCGTCTCACTGCAGGGAGGCTGGAAAGTGGGCTCTGCATGGACATAGGAAGAGGAAAGGGGTTTGGCTGCCACACGGGTTCTGAAGAGTGGGCTGCTGTACGTGGGGACAGTCCGGCCACTTGGCGGCCAAGTTTGTGCTTTGCCACCAAATCGAGAAGTGGTTTGAATTGAATTCCAACCTCCACTGTCTTGAAAGACCGTCAGTTCTTCGTCTGGACAGCGAATAGGGCTGAAGGTCAAGGGTGATGAGCACTGACCGTGAAGCGAAGTAGGAAGCGCGTCGTAAGCGCCCAATACCTTCCCTTTCTTACCAAGCGGCGGCCACGGGTGCTGGGCGGGGGGAGGGGCCGGGACTGGGAGAATGTCCGCGCCGGGGCGGGGGGTGGGGAGCGCCTGCTGCTGCCGCCTGGCGGTGGACGGGAGAAGCTCAGGCCGGCCGGCTCCCAGCTCCGGTTCCCGCCGCGCGAGCGCGGGCCCATTCCGTCCTACAGTGAATCTAGTGAATTCCAGCCGGTCCCAATCTCTGCTCTCCTGCAGGCTGCCCAGCTAAGCTGCCTTGGCTATGTGTCCAAGGTAAGGTGCTAGGCTGGGGAAAAGTTCCGGCTACAGTTCTTCAAGAGTGTTCTGCTCAATCTGGAGTTGGCCAAGCGGGACAACGGTGCTGGGCCGCCCCAAGAGGTGGGCATGGGGAGGGGCCCTCCTAACCTGGCCTTGGTGGTGGCAATGAGATGACCGTTCATGGAGATGGGGGACAGCACCAGCAGCTGTCATCAGGGAACTGAGAGGGCTGTAAGCTCCCTGTGCCCCCTCTTGCAGCTATTTCCAGGGGTGAGTTGGCCTCAGACGGCTGGGTCAGACGGGTTCTAGTGTCAGCGAGGTCCTGTAGACCACCGACACTGCAACACCCCTTACTCAGAGCCAGGCTGCCTCTCTCAGCCCCGGTGCTCCTATTCCCTGCTGCCTGCAGCCAGGCTTCGGCCCACCCCGCGAACTTCCTGAACACCCAAGAAGTATTGTCAGACTATGCACCCCAACCCTGGAGGGAGAGGGGGCTCATGAAATCGATTCTAGGGTCTTGACCAGAATTTTAAAAAACAAGATAGAGGCTCAGCGCCTGTGGCTTAACGGGCTAAGGCGCCAGTCACGTACACCTGGGCTGGCGGGTTCGAATCCAGCCCAGCCCGCCAAACAACAATGACGGCTGCAACCAAAAAATGGCCGGGCGTTGTGGCAGGCGCCTGTAATCCCAGCTACTTGGGAGGCGGAGGCAGGAGACTCGCTTGAGCCCAGGAATTGGAGGCTGCTGTGAGCTGTGATGCCACAGCACTCTATCCAGGGTGACAGCTTGAGGCTCTGTCTCAAACAAACAAACAAACAAACAAACAAACAAAAAACAAGATAGAATCACATAGAATAGAACATGACAGAAGACACTCCATGTAGCAATAATGCCGTTTTTGTGAAACCTTAGTTCAACATGCACCTGGGCCCCCAGATGCGATATCAAGTTTATTTTTGTCAAAAAAGTGTGAAAACACTGCGTTATTGTATCTATCTGATTCCTTCTAGAAAACTTGACTTCTTTGTGCAAACTGGTCTACACATTTCTCGTCCTCTCCCAAATCTCCCAACCAATCACCCTCTTCCACAGGCTAAAATCTTTGCCAAACCACTTAAAAATAGAAAATAAAACCCATTACCAAGGGCCACAAAAGGTCCTGTTACACACTAATCCCATGAGGCTGGCAGTTTATTGGTCTGGTATTTGCATATCCAAGAGGGCCACTTAAGTGACCCTTAACAGGACAAAGAAGATCAGCTTCTCTCAGTTTAAGAAAAAGAAAAGAAAAGAACCCTCTGGCCTCTGCATTCCTTCAGTGCAGGCCTTGCTGGGTGGGCTGGCCTTGCAGTGCTCTGATGTGACTGCTAGTTTGTCCTTTGCTTCTCCTCTGACAGTTATTTGTGGAGTGCCACTCTGCACTGGACATGGGCACCACAGAGCCACCTGTCCTGAAGCCACTTCTCATCCCCGGTCTGTGGACATGTGATGAGGACAGGTGGCTCCTACCTGTTCCCTATCCTCACACACTCCAGCTCTGTCCCCAAGCCCATCAGGAGAGGCCTGGCTCTCTAGGATGCTGGGATTCTGAATCTTTCCTACACTGGGGCCAGGGGAGGTTCTCACACTACTGAGCACCTTCTATGTCCCTTAAAAATAAAAAATAAAACCCATTACCAAGGACTATGATCCTTGACAATGGCCTTCAGAGGTCATTATTTTCACCATCCAATGAGATTCAAGGAGATGGGGTGGTGCACACAGTTAGGAAGGTCTTTGCCAGGGTTTCCTGGACTCCCGCAGCTCTGTCCTTCCTACCTGACCACAGGCCTCCAGGAAGCAGCACAAGTCCCAGGGCTGGGCTTCCGTGTGACATAGCATGATGGGAGCTGCCCACATGGAGGTGCAGGGTAGAGAGGGGGTATGGCAAGACAAGGGATCTGCCAGGAGAGAAAAAATGGGAAGGAGCTTGGGCTTTGGGGCTTTAGCCCCTGAGAATGTGCACTAGATTCCATAGTCAGAGATAGTGGGCCAGATTCCAGTCAGTGATAATGGGCCCTGCTGTCAAGGGCCAGTGGCTGGGCCATGCCACTTCCCACTCCATGATGATATAAGTTTGCTAGGGCTGCCATAACAAACTCCCACAAACTAGATGGCCTAGAACAACAGACACATACGCTGCTATAATTCTGGAGGCCACGGGTCCAGAATCAAAGCATCAGCTGGGCTATGCTCCCCATGAGGGCTCTAGGAAGAAGTCTTTCCTCACTTCTTCCAGCTTCTGGTTCCTGCATTCCTTGGCTTGTAGATGCATCCCTCCAACCTCACATGACCTTTATCCCTCTGTGTGTCCTCTCCTCTTTCTTCTTTCCCCTCCCTCCTTCCTTTCCTTCCTTCCTTCCTTTTTTTTAGAGATGGTATCTTGCTCTGTCACCTAGGCTTGTCAAACTCATGGACTTAAATGAGCCACCTGCCTCAGCTTCCCAAGTACCTGGGACTATTCCACACCTGGCTAATTTTTAAAAATTGCTTTTAGAGACAGGATCCTGCTATGTTGCCCAGGCTCGTCTTAAACTCCTGGCCTCAAGTGAACTTCCTACTCTCTCCTCTCATAAAGACATCAATCTTTGGATATAAGGCCCACCTACCCTAATCCAATATGACCTCATTTTAATAAATTGTATCTGCAAACACCCTATTTCCAGATAAGGTCACATTCTGAGGTTCCTGGTAGACAAGAATTTTTAGGGGGACACCATTCAACTCAGGACAACTACTTCCTTCTCTTTCCAGCCTCTGTTTTCCCAAGCTCTGTCCTTTGAATGACATCAGGTCAACAGAGAAGCACAGGGGAGGGCTCTGTGCTTGGAACCATGAAGGCCACTGACCCGCAAAAGAACTTCCAGTGACTTTTTCAGTGACTGTCACTCCAGTTTGTGATAATCTGGTATTCCAGAATAATGTACCTTTTAAAAATGCTGAAGTATCAGTGTTTTGTGATATATTTTCTAAAAATGTGAAGCATTTACACCTGGGGATGCACTGTAGTAGAATTTCAGCCCCAGCAAAGGAAACCTTCTTGCTATTCCTCCATAAACCGTGCGGCCTCTGTCATAACACAAATCCTCATTCTGGTTCAGACTTTCTAAACCCAGAGCATTCAAATAAAACAGCGCAGAATTTGCTACAGGTGATTCATTGTGATCACTACCTACCTGTACCAACACTGTAAAAGATGAAGATGAATTGGCAACCCTTTCTCTGAAATAAAACTAGAGTTCATGATCAATGAAAAAATAGGCTCAATCCCTGTAGCACGGTGGTTATGGCGCCAGCCACATACACCGAGACTGGTGGGTTTGAACCCGGCCCAGGCCAGCTACACAACAATGACAACTGCAACAAAAAATAGCCAGGCATTGTGACAGGCCCCTATAGTCCCAGCTACTTGGGAGGCTGAGGTAAGGGAATTGCGTAAGCCCAAGAGATTGCGGTTGCTGTGAGCTGTGATGCCACGGAATTCTACCAGGGTGACATAGTGAGACTCTGTCTCAAAAAAATAAAAAGATAATAAAAATAGTCCCTGTCAACAAGAAAGAAAGGAGTTTTTATAGAAGGGGAAAACATAGCCGGGTATTGTGGTAAGTGCCTGTAGTCCCAGCTACTTGGGAGGCTGAGTCAAGAGCATCACTGTGCTAAGATTTGAGGTTGATGTGAGCTAGGATGCCACCATGGCACTCTACCAAAGGCGACAAAGTGAGACTCCGTCTCAAAAAAAAAAAAAAGAGAGAGAGAGAGAAATATTATCTGCAGTATGGAAGAGGAAATAGGATTATTTGCAGATGAAAAACTCAAAGGATAATATTGAAGTTGGTTTGAAATTTACCTTGGAATATCTCTTCATCATTGCCTCAACCAGCTGAGATTTAAAAACCTTACACAGCCAGAAAAAGTGGGAATGAAAATATGCTCATGATTCATATAACATCAAACAATAAATTTTAATTTTAAGTGTTCATCATTATTAAAATGGTCTGTATAAGAGATTTTTACTTTGGAATAACTTTGTGTCATCTAATAATTTGTATGAGAAAGGTAACTTTTTAGTGTTTATATTTCATAGTTGCTTTTATTTAATGCTTCTAATATTTATCCACTTTCTATTTGATATGTCTAACGTTTTAGCTGAATTTAAAAATTGTATGTATTCTGGATACCTTTTTATGGAAAATCTTGATAATTAATGTTGATATTTTAGAAATGTAGGCAGTGCCTGTGGCTCAGTGGGTAGGGCGCCGGCCCCATATACCGAGGGTGGTGGGTTTGAACCTGGCTAAAACAGCATGACAACTGCAACAAAAGCGAGCCAGGCGTTGTGGTGGGCGCCTGTGGTCTCAGCTACTCGGGAGGCTGTGGCAAGAGAGTCTCGTAAGCCCAAGAGTTGGAGGTTGCCTTGAGCTGTGATGCCACAGCACTCCACCAATGGAGACAGAGTAAGACTCTGTCTAAAAAAAAAAAAAGAAAGAAAGAAATGTAGGGAGGAAATACCTATTTTGTTCTGGCAGCTGCCATTATGAATGCCGTGCTAATTAGCTATCATTAGATGGCTATAAATTAATTTAAATAGTAATTAAATATTTATATATAATTATTTAATTTATTACATATTTATAATAAATGTATGTTTAATTATATGTGTATTTAATTTAAATAAAATATTAATTTATAGCCATCTAGAGATAGTTAAACATGTGCCAGGCAACGTGCTTAATGACGCTACCTTTGCTGTGGACATTTTCTGGAGAGGAGCCTGAATTTTAAGGGGTTATAAGATATCCTAGACATGGGCAGAGGCGGAACCAGGATCAAAACTCAGACAGTGTGACTAAGCAGCTAATGATGCCACATGACAAATAATTGGGGGTGTCAAATAATTCAGCCAATACACAGTCACCATCATTTCTGGCCATCTTTGCTTTTGAGTATTTTCTAATCAACCTTAGGCTACACAGACTCACACCCTACAGGGATTAGGCAGGAAGTGGAAGGAAGCGGGTTCTAGGGAGTGGTCAGGGGTCTGCCCAACTGGAGAGCTCTCACGCTCTGTCTAAAGGTGACAGCTGTTACTTAGCTTCTGCCCATTATACGGAGAAAGCAGGCCCACATTTGCCCTACAGAAATCCATATTTTTTAATGGGTAAAATATTTTCCTTTTAAAATTATTTCATGAGCCAAACAAAATAATGTCCATGGCCCAGAATCAGGCCTTGGATAGTCAGCCATGGTCTGAAGCTCAGTTTCCAGCCTGAGAACCAGACTCAGTTTCTCATCCTTGCTTTCCTCTCTCTCCCATCACTTTTGGCATTCTTCCTGCTTTTGAATTATTGCTTCTTTATTGGTTTAATTTATCAAGCACCTTCTAAGGGCCAAGCCCCAGGCTTTGAGCTCACTCAATGATTCCCTCCTTCAGGAGCTCCTGGTCTGGGCTTGGGTAACCCTGCTCTTGGTGTGCTACAGAGCGCTGCTTTTCAGATTGTAATATACTCGCAAATCGCCCAGGGCACATTGCTGCAACCTAATTCTGTTCCACTTATTCTGGGTGGGGCCCTAAAGTCTGTATTCCCCACAAGCTCACAGGTGATGTTGATGCAACTGACCCTGGTGCCACTCTGAGTGGGAAGGCCTTGTGTCTATGAGAGCTCCTGAGCTGACATCTGGTTAGAGAAGCCCCTATACTTGGGCTTGGTTTCCCAGAGGTGACCTGGGTCATTCAACCCCCGCCTACTAATCCCCTGCCACATTCTTCCCTACATCCTAATTTATCTAGGGATTTAGTCTAGCTGAGATCACTCGTAAAGAATTTTATCTACATCTTTGTTCTGCACTGGCACCAAGCACACCTTCTGCACATCACCCCTTCCTGTCCAGCCAGCCAGCTGTCACCAGCTGAGCAATTTCTGCCTCACCCTGTCTCAGAGGCATGGTGCTCAGCACCAGCCTGATCTCCTGCTGGCCGCCTGCTAAGAGTGAAACCCTCCTAAGAGTGAGCCTAGAGTCTGGATCTGTGCACCTATCCCACTGCAGTGTGGGTATGACCTGGAGTCCCTGAAGGCCGCTGTGCAGGACAGCCTATGTAGAGTGAGGGATGCAGGCCGGGCATCACATCACAGAGGGCAGAAATGCCAGTACACTGGAGAGAGGGCCATATTATGCACTCAGGAAGCCAGGGCTGGCCCAAACCCTTTTTGTAGGACACTAAAGGCAATTGGCCTTATTTCAGAGAGGTGGCTGCAGTTTAATCACCTGTGGGGAACACAGCCTCTATCTCCAAGGACGAAGGTGCAGGCCACTTCCAAGAGTCACGTTCCTCACTGCTTTCCATGGGGTATTCAGTTAAAGCTTCCTCTTCTGTCCATCTGGATTGTGGGGAACCGTCTGACCAGCATGTGCTGGAATGTTTCTATCGGCAGGACAGAAGGGGGAAGGCTGCAGAGCAGGGCCAGGGTGCTGGGAGAGTGACGGGGGCCGTGCATGCTCTGCGCTCTGAGAAACCACTTCCCTTTGCTGGGTGTCAAGTTTATGAATGGCATGAGGACCCTGATCAGATGGGGACTGAGTTCATTCATGACGTAAGGCTCTGAGGGCCAGTGCATTGGCAGGAATGTTAGAGGCTGCAGCCACGGCTTGGAGCCCAGCAGGAGAGGACAGAGAGCCATGTCCTGCATTTAAATCCAGAAGCCCACAGTCAGAGATGTTCAAGGCTTTCAACCAGGACAGGTACACAATGCCACTCTGTCCTTCAAAGGGCCCTGCACTTGGAATTTAATTCTCTGTCGTTTCTGTCTTGAAATTCTTAATAATTTTTATCTTTAAATTTGTACGTGAAGTCCAATGGGCCCATGGAGCACGTGCTGAGGGCTTCCCTCGAATGGTTTCCTCTGCCACCTCCTGCCTCCTGGTTCCCAGGCTGCTGCCCCCATCTCTGCCCAATGACTGTTGCCACCTGCTCCCCATGCCTAGTGGAATTCTGGGCACAGAAATGAGGAGGGCTGGAGTTGGGTGCAGGCACCCACAAGCATCTTGGGGGTGGAGTGTGGTGTCCCTGCTCCAGGCTGGCAGTTCCCGTGCAGCACACAGTGTGGATGCCTTGGTGAGGATGGGTTCTGTCACTCACTCCCCCAATCCAGGTGCCTAGTACATTGCAGAGTAGAGCTTGATAACCTTGGGGGTCATCTGTCCATTGCAGGTGAGGGCAGCAGGCTGTGGGAAGTGGAGATGCCTGGCTGGACTTCATCACCCAAGATGGGCATGGCATCTCCATTGGTGGATGGCAGGTGGGGACCTGGCAGCTGGTAGGAGTGTATGCAGCAATTCCAGGGCCCCTGGGTGCTTATAAGGACCTGCTTTCATGCTAGGGCTGCTCAAGGGAATGTGCTAGTTAATGATCAACTACAAAACACATTGCAGAGTCCCCCATGCAATGTATGGCACACCTGCTCTGACCGCAACCCCTCCCATCCATGTGCATGGCCGCCCAGCACTCCAATGTCCTCCTTCCTCTGCAGTGGAGCAGCTCAGAGCTGCAGGTCAGTGTGGCAGCCTCCAGACTCCTCACTACCTTGAGGACAGGCCCTTGAGCAAAGTGCCCAGAATCCAGCACTACCCAGACGGTCACCTTCTGCATTCCAGATCAGTCACCCTGAACACAGCCATGGGTGCCTGCTGCTGCTCTTGCTCACCCCCACCCCCACCCGCCATGCTCAGGACCAGCCACACAGTTTCCAAAAGCAGGAAAATAGTGCCATTAAACGTATTAATTATAAAGATTTTTCCTTTCTTCTGCCGTCTCTCCACTGTCAGAGAGTGGGTCTGGACGAGCAGCTTCAGCATTGCCCTGGAGCATGTGAGGAAAATCAGATGCCCAGACCCCAGCCCACACTCTGGAATCGGGGTGACCAGCCGTCCCTCCAGCATTCTGCTAAGCCAGTGGACTTGAGAACTACTTCTGTAGAGAGTTATGATTCCTTTTGTTTTTTTCAGGAAACTGAACTAAAAACATGTGAAATCTCATGTGAAGCTTGTTTGTATATGGCAGATAAAAAACTGAAAGAAAAAGAAAGTACTGGGTGGGGAAGGGGGTGAGGAAGGAAAGGGACGGGGTGTGGGGAGAAACTGTCCTGTCCTCTGTCCTTCCACATGTCACACTTCCCGTGACAGTCACAGCTGTCTGGTCAAGTAGGTAGTTGCTTTTCTAGTACCAGACGATGAAAATGAGACAAAGACAACTGAAGTGATTGGTCCAAGTACTCTTAATTAGTGAGTGGCAGAGCTCAAACAGGAATCTGGGTCTGTGACTCCAAACGCAGCCCCTGCCCGTGTTCTTTCTTTCTGGTTCCTTCTTCCTCCCCATCCTTTCATTTCGGGGGCCACTATTCCATTCCCTGCCCGATGTGGTGCCACCTGACGCGTGCAGCTGCTGTGGTGTGACAGGTGACTGAGCAATGGAATTGTTAATTCCATTTTAATTAATTTACATTTAAACATGGATATTTAATTCCATTATTGGGGTGGCGCCTGTGGCTCAGTGAGTAGGGCTCCAGCCCCATATACCAAGGGTGGCAGGTTCAAACCCAGCCCTGGCCAAAAACTATAACAAAAAAAATAACTGAGTGTTGTATCAGGCACCTGTCGTCCCAGCTACTTGGGA